>CM035408.1:154239009-154244009 GCA_020310875.1 Ceratopteris richardii | reverse complement strand
TCCACAGTGTAAATTTTTACACAAGTGAGGGCTCAAAATCTAAGTTGGAAGGTAAGCTATCTATGGCTAGAAGATCTTGATCAAACGGGTTCAGAGTTGGGAGAACCAGTGCTAAGAAGTTACAGGTGTCAAAGTCGCCATTGCAGAGAAGCACTTTCAGACATAGGTAAAGTGTTTCACACATTTCTCAGTGTGTACTTAATCTTTTTGAGAGATTTAACTTGGCAAAGTTGTGCAACCTTAAGGCAAAGTGTTGTGCAAAGTTTTATCAAAAACTTTACAGGATTGATTAGTCAATGAGTGACTAATCTGCAGCAGACTTTTCTGAAGAAACTGAATTTTTCAGAATAATCAATTTCCTGATAATTTGGTGAAGATTCTCTAAATTAGGTGGAGTCTAAAGTTGATCTTGATATAGAAGTGATCTAAATTCAAGGTCAACTTGTTCTTTTGGAGATTAACACTCTCCATCAGTGGTATCAGAGCAGGTTGTGTCAAAATTGAGAAGAAGAAGACTCCAACTATTGCAGAAGTACAAATCTTTACATTTTGAAGGTGCAGAAGGGTAAAGGTTGAAGAAAGATTGAAGGAAGACATACAAAGAGCATCAAAAGGATCAGAAGGAGCAACATTCGAAGTAAAGGTACATTTATTATCTGTAAAGGTTAAAGATTTGAAGCTACAGGTGAAGTAAAGATGGGAGATAGTCTGCAAATTGAAAAGTTGGATAGAGAGAACTATCCTGCATGGTCTATGAGGATGGAAGCTCACCTTATGAGCAAAGATCTGATAGGATACATCACAGGAGATGAAGAAAAGCCAGAATTCAGAGATCCTAGTGTTCCAACTAGGGAGGAGCTTGCAGATTTGAAGAATTGGATGAAGAAGGATGCTCAAGCAAGAAGCATCATCTACATGGCAGTCAATGACTATTTGCTTCCTCACATTAGAGGACTTGAGAGTGCTTGTGACATTTGGAATGCTTTGGAAGAGCATTTCCAAAATACAACCAAATCAAGGAAGGCTTCACTATGGGCAGAATTTACTACCTTCAAGAAGAAGGCCTCACAATCAATCTCTGATTATGTGACAAAGATGAAGGACATTGCAGATTCTTTAGGTGCAGTTGATGAAGATATTGAAGAAGACAAATTGGTAAGACAAATACTTACAGGACTAAGAGGAGATGAGAAGTGGAAGCCTTTCATTTTATCTACAGAACTTTCATTAGATCACTTTACTCCTGATTTGAATCAATTGTTAGGTCATATGCTAACTTTTGAGAATGATGTCAAGGGAGATGTTGATAAGAGTGCAGGTCATGCAATGTATTCTAAAGACAAGAAGAAAGCCAACAAAGGAAAGCAACAATCAAGTGAAGAAGAAGGTACATCAAACCAAGCAAACTTCATAAGAGGAAGAGGAAATTGCAGAAGTAGAGGAAGAGGCAGAAACAACAAAGATAATGCAAGAGCTTGCTGGATATGTGGTAAGACCAATCATCTATCTCATGATTGTTGGCACAATAATCAAAACAATGGTAATTATCAGAACTTTAATCAAAGAGCAAGAGGTGGTAGATTTCAGAGAGGAAATTTCAGAGGTAGAGGTGGTAGGAATTCTTTTGGAAGAGGTGGTGGAAGAAACTTCCAAAGTCAATCCTATAATAACACCTACTACAACTATGCATCAGATCAAAAGGAGGATTCGACTCTCATTATGAATACATGTGAAACCTCACATGAGGACATCAGAGTGTTCTATATTGATTCAGGATGTAGTAATCATTTAAGTGGAAATATTGCTTTGATGACTGACCTAGATCATAATGCAATTAATCATACAGTTCAGACAGGTGATAATACAAAGCATAAGGTAAAGTCAATTGGTTCAGTCAAGGCTAAGGATGGGAGCACTCTTCTGAGTAAGGTACTTTATGTTCCCACAATTCCAAAGAATTTGATCAGTGTAGGTCAAATTGTGGAAAAAGGATATGAGGTAAGGTTCACAAATGATGGAGTTTATGTGGAAGACCCTAGTCAAGGGTATAAACAAGTTATTGCAGGAAAGAAAGAAGGAAGGCTTTTCACATTGAAGGTACAAGGAAATGTTGGACATGCTATGTTCACATATGGAGAGCAGAAGGTGTCAGAATTGGATCTTTGGCACAAAAGACTTGGACACTTTAATGAAAGAGGTATCAAAGAAATGATTAACAATGATTCAGTGCTTGGAATGCCTAACATTGCAGGTCAACACATGACATACAGATGTGAGGCATGTCAATTAGGTAAGGCTCATAAGCATTCCTATTCCAAGCATGGATTTATGTATTCAGAAAGACTTGAATTGGTGCATACAGATGTGTGGGGTCCTTCAAAGGACTTTAGTATAAATGGTTCAAGATATTATGTCATATATGTTGATGATGCTACCAGGTGGATCACAATTTATGTGATTAAGGAAAAGTCAGAAGTGTTTAATACATTTAAACACTATCATGCATATGCAGAAAGGATTACAGGTCAAAAATTGAAGAGACTAAGGTCAGATGGAGGGGGAGAGTATTTTTCAAATGAGTTCAATGATTATTTGTGGAATGCAGGTATAAAGAGAGAAGTTACTTGCAGGTACTCTCCTCAACAAAATGGGGTAGCAGAAAGAAGAAATAGGACTCTTGTTGAGTTTGCAAGGTCTATGATGAAAGAGAAGAATTGCCCAAATTATTTGTGGGCTGAGGCTGTTAATACAGCTACATATTTGGTTAATAGATTGCCTTGTAAAGCTTTGCAGGGTATGACACCATATGAAGCTTGGTGGGGTAAGAAACCTACCTTGGATCATTGCAGAATATTTGGATGCTTGGCATATGCATATGTGCCATCTCAATTGAGGCATAAGTTGGAGCCTAAGGCAGAGAAGTATGTATTCATTGGTTATGATGATAAGCAAATGGGATACAGGTTGTGGAGTCCATCCACAAAGCAATTTATTGTATCCAAGGATGTTACATTTGATGAGCAAGGTACTTGGTATGCAGGTAAATATAATGTACATGCAGATGATGAAGAAGTAGTGGAACAAAGAAAAGGTAAAGCAAAGATTCAATTACTTGATGAAAGTGAGAGTAATGAAGTGCAGATTGAAGTTGAAGAGAGGCCAAGGTTTGATCCAGAATGTGATGAACCAGAGACCTCAAGAAGTGCAGAAGTTAGGAGATCATCTAGGCACAAATGGCAACCTACAAGGTATAGCTATGACACTTCATTCTTGACTACTAAAAATTATGCTTATTTGGTAAAAGCAGATGAAGATCCTTCTACATATGAAGAAGCCAAAGGGAAGAAGAATTGGGAAGATGCTATGCAAGAGGAGTATGATGCATTGATAGAGAATCAAACATGGGATTTGGTTCCTAAACCTAATAGTCAGAAGATTATTGGATGTAAGTGGGTTTACAAAACAAAGAGGTTTGCAGATGGAAGTGTGTCTAGGTACAAAGCTAGACTTGTTGTGAAAGGGTATGCACAGACATATGGAGTGGACTATGATGAGACTTATAGTCCTGTGGCAAAGATGACAACCATCAAGACACTCATTGCAATTGCTGCTTGTAAAGGTTGGAAGTTGTCTCAATTAGATGTTAAAAATGCTTTCTTGAATGGTTACATTTCAGATGAAGTCTACATGGAGCAACCAGATGGGTTCAAAGATCAAGTGAGTCCAAATTATGTATGTAAGCTCAAGAGAGCTTTGTATGGGTTGAAGCAAGCCCCAAGGGCTTGGAATTATAGGCTTGTAAAATTCTTGAATGATCTTGGATTTCAAGCATCAAAGGCAGATAGTAGCTTGCTAGTCAAAGCAAGTGAAAATGGATTCATTTATGTGTGTATTTATGTTGATGACATAATACTTACAGGAACAGATGATAAGGAGATACAAATGATCAAGAAGCAGATGGAGAAAGAGTTCAAAATCAGTGATTTGGGGAACCTATCATTCTTCTTGGGAATGGAGATCTCTTATACTCAACATGGAGTATATGTGACCCAAGAAAGGTATCTTAAAAATTTGCTAACCAAATTTAAAATGGAAGATTGCAGGGTTGCACCTACACCTTTGGAAGTGAACCATAGATTGTCTAGGTTTGGAGGAGAAGAGTTCAGAGATATGAAACTCTATCAAAGTTTGGTTGGTAGCTTGATTTATGCTACATTGACAAGGCCTGACTTGTCATATGCAGTTGGTGTGCTTTCACAATTCATGCATTGTCCTAGAAAGGAACATTGGATTGCAGGACAAAGAGTACTTAGGTACATCAAGGGTACACTCAAAGAAGGGTTGTACTATGGGTTTACTTCAGATACAAGAATCAAGATCTATAGTGATGCAGATTGGGCAGGTAATGTGGATGATAGAAGATCAACACATGGATACTTGTGCTATGTAGGAGACAAATTGATTTCATGGTGTTCTAAGAAGCAACATACAGTTGCTTTGTCATCTACAGAAGCAGAATATAAAGGTATGGTGGAAGCTGCAAAAGAGGTAATATGGCTAAAGACACTTTTGAAAGTTTTTGATGTGATTCAGAGTACTCCTATTATTTGTGGAGACAATATGAGTTCATTATACTTGGCAGCTAATCCTATATTTCATGCTAGAACTAAGCATATTGAAATACAGTATCATTTTCTGAGAGAGAAGGTCATTGAGAAGGAAATTGAAGTCATACACACCCCTACAAAAGATCAACTTGCAGATATGATGACTAAAAGTTTGGATGGACCTAAGTTGCAGAGGTTTAAAGATATGGCAGGAATAAAGAAGATGCAGGTAATCACAATTGAAGATTGAGGGGGAGCTGTTGGAGCAGAGCAATCATCAATAGTGATTATATGAAGATCAAAGTGAGAAGATATGTGGAAGAATGAAGATTACTTTCAGAGGAAGAAAATAGAATCAGAAATGTTTCTCTTGTATATTACTCTTGTAAATAG
>CM035408.1:154229009-154231509 GCA_020310875.1 Ceratopteris richardii | reverse complement strand
TTTTTCTGCCTTTGGTTCAAGTTTATGCCTAAGCTGTGATGGCACATAAGCATATGCAATTGATCCAAACACTCTACAATGATCTAGTGTTGGTTTCTTACCCCACCAAGCTTCATATGGAGTCATTCCATTCAGAGCTACACATGGTAATCTATTCACAAGATATGTGGCTGTATTTACAGCCTCAGCCCAAAGATAATTTGGACAGTTCTTCTCCTTTAGCATAGCTCTAGCAAACTCAACCAAAGTCCTGTTCCTTCTTTCTGCTACACCATTTTGTTGTGGTGTATACCTGCAAGTTATTTCTCTCTTAATACCTGCATTCCATAGATAATCATTGAACTCTTGGGAGAAGTATTCTCCCCCTCCATAAGACCTCAGTCTTTTAAGCTTTTGACATGTGACTCTCTCTGCATATGCATGAAAATGCTTGAAAGCTCCAAACACTTCTGATCTTTCCTTCAAGACATATAAAGTTACCCATCTTGTAGCATCATCAATGAAAAGAACATAATACCTTGAGCCACTGATAGATCCTTCTTTTGTTGGTCCCCATACATCTGTATGAATGAGCTCTAGTAATCCATCATGTTTGAATCCTTTCTTCTGAAATGGTAACCTGTGTGCTTTACCCATTTGACATGCTTCACATTTATAAACCATATGTTGACTTTGCACATTTGGTAATCCTAGTACAGACTGATTAGCAACCATAGCTTTAATTCCTCTTTCATTGAAATGACCTAATCTCTTATGCCAGAGATCAAGTTCTATAATCACTGCTTCACCATGTGTGAGCAAAGCTTGACCAATGTTCCCTTGCACTCTTAAAGTAAAGAGTCTACCTTCTTTCTTACCAGAGAAAATCTGATTATATCCATTCTCTGGATCTTCCACAAATACTCCTTCATTTGTAAACCTGACTTGAAAACCTTTTTCAACTATCTGTCCCACACTAATCAAGTTTTTAGGTATTGTAGGAACATACAAAACATTGGTTAGCAAATCTGCTCCACTTTTGCATTTCACTTTTCCAATTGAATGCACACTATGTCTTGTATTATCACCTGTTTGAACTGTATGACTAGAAATGCCTTTTTCCAATTCTGACATCAATTCTATGTTTCCTGACAAATGATTAGAACATTCAGAGTCAATGTAAAATACCTTTAGATCTTCTTTATCTGATGTGCTGATTGAATTCATCATCAATGATGTATGACTTTCATTCTGTGTGTCATTTGCATAGTTGTAGTAGGTGGTGTTGTAGGATTGATTCTGTCCCCAACTTCTTCCTCCACCTCTACCATAGCCTCCTCTTTGACTTTGTCTACCTCTTTGAAAATTACTTTGATATATTTCACCTCGGCCTCTGCTATTGTTGTTCTGATTTTGATTTGATCCTTGTTGGTTGTGCCAACAGTCATGAGCCAAATGATTACTCAATCCACAGATCCAACAAGCCTTTTTGTTGTTATTTTGATTACCTCTTCCTCTTCCAAAACCTCTTGCTCTTCCTCTGCCAGTGCCTTTACCTCTTGCATAATAAGCTTGAGAACTAGACTCCTCTTCATCCTTTGCTTTACCTTTATCTCCTTTCTTCTTGTTCTTCATGTACATTGCAGAACTTTGTCCTTTATCTCCATCTCCTTTCAAGTCTTGCTCATATGTGAGCATCAAACCAAGCAACTGGTTCAAATCTCGAACATAATGATTTAATGAAAGTTCTGTTGATAAGACAAAAGGTTTCCACCTTTCATACCCTCTCAAACCTGCAAGTAGTTGAGCAATCAATTTGTGATCTTCAACATCTTCATCTATGGATCCAAGACTATCTGCTAGATCCTTCATCTTAGTGACATAATCACTAATGGTTTGACTTGGCTTCTTCTTGAATGTTATAAACTCTGACCATAGACTTGCTTTCCGTGCTTTAGTAGTACTTTGGAAATGATACTCCAATGCATTCCATATATCTTCAGATGATTCCAATCCTCTGATGTGTGGTAGCAAATGATCAGAGATTGTATTGTAAATGTAAGCTTTTGCACTTGCATCCTTCTTCTGCCAATGCTTTAAAGCATCAAGTTCTTCTTTCTTTGGTCGGCTTTCATCTTCAAATATTGGCTTCTCTTCTTCACCTGTAACATATATCATGAGATCCTTACTCATAAGTAAGGCTTCCATTCTCATTACCCATGCGAGGTAATTATCTCTGTCTAGTTTGTCAATGGAGATATGATCTGCCATAGTTCTTTCCTTCTGCTGCAACCTGTGAGCTTAAAGGATAAAGGATAATACCTTTTGAAGTTCTTTGTGTATGAGGATACTTTTGAAGTAACCTTTTGATGCCATGTGTCTTCAAATGCTTCACCTTTCAAACTTTAATGGAAAACTTTACAAAACTTCTTGTACCTTTGTCGTCTTCTGCTCTCAAGAATCTTTCTGCTCTGATACCACTTGTTGATGTATGAAACACCACAAGAAATGAATTAATGTG
>CM035408.1:154206509-154219009 GCA_020310875.1 Ceratopteris richardii | reverse complement strand
GTGTAAAGTCTGCAGGTAGACCTCTCAGAGTCGCGCATTTTTTTGTGTCAATGTTTTGCTTAGATCTAAGTGCACAGTGTAAAGTTTTTAATGAGTGAGCATTCCAAATCTAAGTTAGAAGGCAAGGAAGCTATGGCTAAAAGCATTTAGCAAAATGGGATTTGTGTTGTGAGAAATCAACCTTAGAAGTTACCTATGTCAAAGTCGCTTATTCAGGAAGATAGTTTCTGACATACTTTTGATCTTAAGAATCACATTGAAGTTTTAATGATTCTTTTGAAGGAATAATGATCGATATGAATGTGCAAACGTAGCTCGGAGGTATATATATCATTAGATTTAAGAAATCTGAAGATATGTGCAGGTAATGAAGTCAATCTTTCAAGCAGACTTCTTGAAGAAGGAAAATTCTCACTCAGAGAATTGTTCATGAATGATTTGGTAAATCAAAGTAACATTTGTGTAAAGTTTGGTCTATAACTGATATAGAAGTGCTCTTAGATCAGTATAGATCAAGCCTTTGGAGATTAAGAGGTCTCCAACAGTGGTACCAGAGCTGAAGGTATAATACAAGTGAAGTAAAGGCATTGGAAGTCCCGACTGCTGCAGATATTGAAGTTCCTTCTAATTGAAGGAGGACAAGAACACATTCTTGAAGATAACTTGAAGAAGTACAAAGTAGGAGTTCAAAGGATAAAAAAGGATTGAAGCTTCATATCAAAGGTACACTTTACTATCATAAATCATAGTAATTGCAGACACAGAAGATCAAAGATGGGAGAAAGCTTGCAGATTGATAAGCTAAATAGGGAGAACTATCCAGCTTGGTCCATGAGGATGGAGGCAAACCTCATGAGTAAACATTTGATGGAATTCATTACAAGAGAAGAAGAAAAGCCTGAGTTTGCATATCCTAGTATTCCAACTAGGGAAGAGCTTGCAGATTTGAAGACTTGGATGCAAAAGGATGCTCAAGCAAGGAGCATCATTTACATGGTTGTAAATGATTATCTTCTACCTCACATTAGAGGACTAGAAAGTGCAACAGATGTGTGGAATGCTTTGGAAGAGCATTTCCAAAACACAACCAAGTCAAGGAAGTCCTCACTTTCGACTGAGTTCACAACTTTCAAGAAGAAGAGCTCATAATCAATTTCTGATTATGTGGCAAGAATGAAGGATATTGCAGATAGCTTGGGAGCTATAGATGAAGATATTGAAGAGGATAAGTTGGTAAGGCAAATACTTACAGGTCTGAGAGGAGATGAGAAGTGGAAGCCCTTCATATTGTCCATAGAATTGTCACTTGATCATTTTACTCTTGATGTTAATCAATTGCTAGGACACATGCTAACTTTTGAGCAGGACATTAAGGGAGATAATGATAGGAGTGCAAGTCAAGCTATGTACTCCAAGGACAAGAAAAAGAATGGCAAAGGGAAGCAATCAACTGATGATGAAGGAACCTCAAGTCAAGCTAACTTTACAAAAGGAAAGATGAACTTCAGAGATAAAGGAAGAGGAGGTAAGAATAAAGATAATAATAAAGCTTGTTGGATTTGTGGCAGAACCAATCATTTGGCAAATGATTGTTGGTATAACAATCAAAATGGAGGAAATAATAATCAGAGTTTTAATCAAAGAGGTAGAGGAGGCAAAAACCAAAGAGGCAACTTCAGAGGAAGAGGTTGTAGGACATCATATGCTAGAGGAGGTGGAAGAAGCTTTCAACCTCAGTCCTACAATAACAATTATTATAACTATGCATCAGATCAGAAGGATGATATGACTCTTATCTTGAATGCAACTCATGAAGCAGTAGGAGAAGACCAAAGGGTGTTTTATATTGACTCAGGATGTAGCAATCATCTGAGTGGCAATATATCCTTGATGACTGATATTGAAGCAAAGGTGAATGGACATACAGTTCAAACAGGTGACAATTGTTGGAGCAGAGCAATCATCAATAGTGATTATATGAAGATCAAAGTGAGAAGATATGTGGAAGAATGAAGATTACTTTCAGAGGAAGAAAATAGAATCAGAAATGTTTCTCTTGTATATTACTCTTGTAAATAGTTCAATGTATTTTGAAAAAGATGACGAGTTAGACTCGTATATATATCTACAGATACGTATTCATAAATAGAGAGAGTGATATAGATCAGATAGAGAAGAATAGGTGAAGAGGTGATGAACATTGTATGTATCATCAACCATATGTATGAAAAGTAATGAAGAAGAAAATGTTGTAGAATTCTGCGCGTCGATCTTCTTTCCCATTCTCCTTCTGTGCTTAATCTTTTGAAGAATCCTTTTGCACGTATCTAAGTCCATAGCTAATCTATCTATGGCTAAAATTTGAGAGATTAATTTCAATCAGGCTGTGAGAATTTTGTTTAGGAACATTCATATGTGAAGATGTTCTGAGAGTCGAAAAATCTGGCGCACATTTCATCTTCAAAGAAATGGTCAGTGCTCAGTCCACAGTGTAAAGTTTTACACAAGTGAGGGCTCAAAATCTAAGTTGGAAGGTAAGCTATCTATGGCTAGAAGATCTTGATCAAACGGGTTCAGAGTTGGGAGAACCAGTGCTAAGAAGTTACAGGTGTCAAAGTCGCCATTGCAGAGAAGCACTTTCAGACATAGGTAAAGTGTTTCACACATTTCTCAGTGTGTACTTAATCTTTTTGAGAGATTTAACTTGGCAAAGTTGCGCAACCTTAAGGCGAAGTGTTGTGCAAAGTTTTATCAAAAACTTTACAGGATTGATTAGTCAATGAGTGACTAATCTGCAGCAGACTTTTCTGAAGAAACTGAATTTTTCAGAATAATCAATTTCCTGATAATTTGGTGAAGATTCTCTAAATTAGGTGGAGTCTTAAGTTGATCTTGATATAGAAGTGATCTAAATTCAAGGTCAACTTGTTCTTTTGGAGATTAACACTCTCCATCAGTGGTATCAGAGCAGGTTGTGTCAAAATTGAGAAGAAGAAGACTCCAACTATTGCAGAAGTACAAATCTTTACATTTTGAAGGTGCAGAAGGGTAAAGGTTGAAGAAAGATTGAAGGAAGACATACAAAGAGCATCAAAAGGATCAGAAGGAGCAACATTCGAAGTAAAGGTACATTTATTATCTGTAAAGGTTAAAGATTTGAAGCTACAGGTGAAGTAAAGATGGGAGATAGTCTCCAAATTGAAAAGTTGGATAGAGAGAACTATCCTGCATGGTCTATGAGGATGGAAGCTCACCTTATGAGCAAAGATCTGATAGGATACATCACAGGAGATGAAGAAAAGCCAGAATTCAGAGATCCTAGTGTTCCAACTAGGGAGGAGCTTGCAGATTTGAAGAATTGGATGAAGAAGGATGCTCAAGCAAGAAGCATCATCTACATGGCAGTCAATGACTATTTGCTTCCTCACATTAGAGGACTTGAGAGTGCTTGTGACATTTGGAATGCTTTGGAAGAGCATTTCCAAAATACAACCAAATCAAGGAAGCCTTCACTATGGGCAGAATTTACTACCTTCAAGAAGAAGGCCTCACAATCAATCTCTGATTATGTGACAAAGATGAAGGACATTGCAGATTCTTTAGGTGCAGTTGATGAAGATATTGAAGAAGACAAATTGGTAAGACAAATACTTACAGGACTAAGAGGAGATGAGAAGTGGAAGCCTTTCATTTTATCTACAGAACTTTCATTAGACTGACTTTACTCCTGATTTGAATCAATTGTTAGGTCATATGCTAACTTTTGAGAATGATGTCAAAGGAGATGTTGATAAGAGTGCAGGTCATGCAATGTATTCTAAAGACAAGAAGAAAGCCAACAAAGGGAAGCAACAATCAGGTGAAGAAGAAGGTACATCAAACCAAGCAAACTTCATAAGAGGAAGAGGAAATGGCAGAAGTAGAGGAAGAGGCAGAAACAACAAAGATAATGCAAGAGCTTGTTGGATATGTGGTAAGACCAATCATCTATCTCATGATTGTTGGCACAATAATCAAAACAATGGTAATTATCAGAACTTTAATCAAAGAGCAAGAGGTGGTAGATTTCAGAGAGGAAATTTCAGAGGTAGAGGTGGTAGGAATTCTTTTGGAAGAGGTGGTGGAAGAAACTTCCAAAGTCAATCCTATAATAACACCTACTACAACTATGCATCAGATCAAAAGGAGGATTTGACTCTCATTATGAATACATGTGAAACCTCACATGAGGACATGAGAGTGTTCTATATTGATTCAGGATGTAGTAATCATTTAAGTGGAAATATTGCTTTGATGACTGACCTAGATCATAATGCAATTAATCATACAGTTCAGACAGGTGATAATACAAAGCATAAGGTAAAGTCAATTGGTTCAGTCAAGGCTAAGGATGGGAGCACTCTTCTGAGTAAGGTACTTTATGTTCCCACAATTCCAAAGAATTTGATCAGTGTAGGTTAAATTGTGGAAAAAGGATATGAGGTAAGGTTCACAAATGATGGAGTTTATGTGGAAGACCCTAGTCAAGGGTATAAACAAGTTATTGCAGGAAAGAAAGAAGGAAGGCTTTTCAGATTGAAGGTACAAGGAAATGTTGGACATGCTATGTTCACATATGGAGAGCAGAAGGTGTCAGAATTGGATCTTTGGCACAAAAGACTTGGACACGTTAATGAAAGAGGTATCAAAGAAATGATTAACAATGATTCAGTGCTTGGAATGCCTAACATTGTAGGTCAACACATGACATACAGATGTGAGGCATGTCAATTAGGTAAGGCTCATAAGCATTCCTATTCCAAGCATGGATTTATGTATTCAGAAAGACTTGAATTGGTGCATACAGATGTGTGGGGTCCTTCAAAGGACTTTAGTATAAATGGTTCAAGATATTATGTCATATATGTTGATGATGCTACCAGGTGGATCACAATTTATGTGATTAAGGAAAAGTCAGAAGTGTTTAATACATTTAAACACTATCATGCATATGCAGAAAGGATTACAGGTCAAAAATTGAAGAGACTAAGGTCAGATGGAGGGGGAGAGTATTTTTCAAATGAGTTCAATGATTATTTGTGGAATGCAGGTATAAAGAGAGAAGTTACTTGCAGGTACTCTCCTCAACAAAATGGGGTAGCAGAAAGAAGAAATAGGACTCTTGTTGAGTTTGCAAGGTCTATGATGAAAGAGAAGAATTGCCCAAATTATTTGTGGGCTGAGGCTGTTAATACAGCTACATATTTGGTTAATAGATTGCCTTGTAAAGCTTTGCAGGGTATGACACCATATGAAGCTTGGTGGGGTAAGAAACCTACCTTGGATCATTGCAGAATATTTGGATGCTTGGCATATGCATATGTGCCATCTCAATTGAGGCATAAGTTGGAGCCTAAGGCAGAGAAGTATGTATTCATTGGTTATGATGATAAGCAAATGGGATACAGGTTGTGGAGTCCATCCACAAAGCAATTTATTGTATCCAAGGATGTTACATTTGATGAGCAAGGTACTTGGTATGCAGGTAAATATAATGTACATGCAGATGATGAAGAAGTAGTGGAACAAAGAAAAGGTAAAGCAAAGATTCAATTACTTGATGAAAGTGAGAGTAATGAAGTGCAGATTGAAGTTGAAGAGAGGCCAAGGTTTGATCCAGAATGTGATGAACCAGAGACCTCAAGAAGTGCAGAAGTTAGGAGATCATCTAGGCACAAATGGCAACCTACAAGGTATAGCTATGACACTTCATTCTTGACTACTAAAGATTATGCTTATTTGGTAAAAGCAGATGAAGACCCTTCTACATATGAAGAAGCCAAAGGGAAGAAGAATTGGGAAGATGCTATGCAAGAGGAGTATGATGCATTGATAGAGAATCAAACATGGGATTTGGTTCCTAAACCTAATAGTCAGAAGATTATTGGATGTAAGTGGGTTTACAAAACAAAGAGATTTGCAGATGGAAGTGTGTCTAGGTACAAAGCTAGACTTGTTGTGAAAGGGTATGCACAGACATATGGAGTGGACTATGATGAGACTTATAGTCCTGTGGCAAAGATGACAACCATCAGGACACTCATTGCAATTGCTGCTTGTAAAGGTTGGAAGTTGTCTCAATTAGATGTTAAAAATGCTTTCTTGAATGGTTACATTTCAGATGAAGTCTACATGGAGCAACCAGATGGGTTCAAAGATCAAGTGAGTCCAAATTATGTATGTAAGCTCAAGAGAGCTTTGTATGGGTTGAAGCAAGCCCCAAGGGCTTGGAATTATAGGCTTGTAAAATTCTTGAATGATCTTGGATTTCAAGCATCAAAGGCAGATAGTAGCTTGCTAGTCAAAGCAAGTGAAAATGGATTCATTTATGTGTGTATTTATGTTGATGACATAATACTTACAGGAACAGATGATAAGGAGATACAAATGATCAAGAAGCAGATGGAGAAAGAGTTCAAAATCAGTGATTTGGGGAACCTATCATTCTTCTTGGGAATGGAGATCTCTTATACTCAACATGGAGTATATGTGACGCAAGAAAGGTATCTTAAAAATTTGCTAACCAAATTTAAAATGGAAGATTGCAGGGTTGCACCTACACCTTTGGAAGTGAACCATAAATTGTCTAGGTTTGGAGGAGAAGAGTTCAGAGATATGAAACTCTATCAAAGTTTAGTTGGTAGCTTGATTTATGCTACATTGACAAGGCCTGACTTGTCATATGCAGTTGGTGTGCTTTCACAATTCATGCATTGTCCTAGAAAGGAACATTGGATTGCAGGACAAAGAGTACTTAGGTACATCAAGGGTACACTCAAAGAAGGGTTGTACTATGGGTTTACTTCAGATACAAGAATCAAGATCTATAGTGATGCAGATTGGGCAGGTAATGTGGATGATAGAAGATCAACACATGGATACTTGTGCTATGTAGGAGACAAATTGATTTCATGGTGTTCTAAGAAGCAACATACAGTTGCTTTGTCATCTACAGAAGCAGAATATAAAGGTATGGTGGAAGCTGCAAAAGAGGTAATATGGCTAAAGACACTTTTGAAAGTTTTTGATGTGATTCAGAGTACTCCTATTATTTGTGGAGACAATATGAGTTCATTATACTTGGCAGCTAATCCTGTATTTCATGCTAGAACTAAGCATATTGAAATACAGTATCATTTTCTGAGAGAGAAGGTCATTGAGAAGGAAATTGAAGTCATACACACCCCTACAAAAGATCAACTTGCAGATATGATGACTAAAAGTTTGGATGGACCTAAGTTGCAGAGGTTTAAAGATATGGCAGGAATAAAGAAGATGCAGGTAATCACAATTGAAGATTGAGGGGGAGCTGTTGGAGCAGAGCAATCATCAATAGTGATTATATGAAGATCAAAGTGAGAAGATATGTGGAAGAATGAAGATTACTTTCAGAGGAAGAAAATAGAATCAGAAATGTTTCTCTTGTATATTACTCTTGTAAATAGTTCAATGTATTTTGAAAAAGATGACGAGTTAGACTCGTATATATATCTACAGATACGTATTCATAAATAGAGAGAGTGATATAGATCAGATAGAGAAGAATAGGTGAAGAGGTGATGAACATTGTATGTATCATCAACCATATGTATGAAAAGTAATGAAGAAGAAAATGTTGTGGAATTCTGCGCGTCGATCTTCTTTCCCATTCTCCTTCTGTGCTTAATCTTTTGAAGAATCCTTTTGCACGTATCTAAGTCCATAGCTAATCTATCTATGGCTAAAATTTGAGAGATTAATTTCAATCAGGCTGTGAGAATTTTGTTTAGGAACATTCATATGTGAAGATGTTCTGAGAGTCGAAAAATCTGGCGCACATTTCATCTTCAAAGAAATGGTCAGTGCTCAGTCCACAGTGTAAAGTTTTACACAAGTGAGGGCTCAAAATCTAAGTTGGAAGGTAAGCTATCTATGGCTAGAAGATCTTGATCAAACGGGTTCAGAGTTGGGAGAACCAGTGCTAAGAAGTTACAGGTGTCAAAGTCGCCATTGCAGAGAAGCACTTTCAGACATAGGTAAAGTGTTTCACACATTTCTCAGTGTGTACTTAATCTTTTTGAGAGATTTAACTTGGCAAAGTTGCGCAACCTTAAGGCGAAGTGTTGTGCAAAGTTTTATCAAAAACTTTACAGGATTGATTAGTCAATGAGTGACTAATCTGCAGCAGACTTTTCTGAAGAAACTGAATTTTTCAGAATAATCAATTTCCTGATAATTTGGTGAAGATTCTCTAAATTAGGTGGAGTCTAAAGTTGATCTTGATATAGAAGTGATCTAAATTCAAGGTCAACTTGTTCTTTTGGAGATTAACACTCTCCATCAACAATACCAAGAATAAAGTGGAGAGCATTGGATCAGTGAAGACAAAGAGTGGAAATACACTTTTAAGCAAGTTACTTTATGTTCCTACTATTCCCAAAAATCTGATAAGTGTAGGGCAAATTGTGGAAAAAGGATATGAAGTCAGATTCATAAATAATGGTGTCTATGTGCAAGATCCAAATAAGGGATATAGAAACATAATTGCAGGTAAGAAGGAAGGAAGGTTGTTTACTCTCAAGGTCCAAGGTAATGTGGGACATGCTTTATTTACTTATGGAAGTCAAAAGATGTCTGAATTAGACCTATGGCATAAAAGATTAGGTCATTTCAATGAGAGAGCTATAAAGAAAATGTCAAGGAATGATGTAGTGCTTGGTTTGCCAAAAAATTGAAGGGCAACACATGGTGTACAAGTGTGAAGCTTGTTAGTTAGGTAAAGCACACAAATTCATATAATAAATCAGGATATAAGTATTCAAATATGCTTGAATTGGTTCATACAGATGTGTGGGGTCCTTCAAGGGACTATAGCATAAATGGATCCAGATATTATGTGTTGTTTGTTGATGATGCAACCAGATGGATTACTTTATATGTAATCAAGGACAAATCAGAAGTGTTCAAGACATTCAAACATTATCATGCTTATGCAGAAAGGATTATAGGACAAAAGCTCAAGAGGTTGAGATCAGATGGAGGGGGAGAGTATTTCTCTAAAGAGTTTGATGATTATTTGTGGAATGCAGGTATAAAGAGATAAGTAACTTGTAGGTACTCTCCTCAAAAGAATGGAATTGCAGAAAGAAGAAATAGAACTCTTGTAGAATTTGCAAGAGCAATGATGAAGGAAAAGAATTGCCCAAATTACTTATGGGCAGAAGCTATCAACACTGCAACATATCTTGTGAATAGGTTACCTTGTAAAGCATTGGAGGGAAGAACTCCTTATGAAGCATCTTGGGGTAAGAAACCTACTCTTGATCATTGTAAGGTATTTGGATGTTTAGCATATGCTTATGTTCCTTCACAATTGAGACATAAGCTAGAACCCAAAGCAAAGAAGTATGTGTTTATTGAGTATGATGATAGACAGATGGGTTACAGATTGTGGAGTCCATCTACAAAGCAATTTCTTCATACCAAAGATGTTACATTTGATGATCAAAGCACATGGTATACAAGGTCAACAAATGATTATGCAGATGACAAAGAAATACAAAGAAAAGGGAAGGCAAAAGTAAGTGTGTATGAAGAAGATATTGATGATGTTGATTGTAAAAAGAAATTGCAAGATAATGTTGAAGATGGGCCAAGATTTGATCCAGAATCAAATGTGGCTCAGACTTCAAGAAGTGCAGAGGTCAGAAGATCCTCAAGGGAAAGGAAGAGCCTATCACGTATAGCTATGACACATCTTTCTTAACAACAAAAGATTATGCTTATATTGTGAAGACAGAAGAGGATCCAATCACATATGAAGAAGCTAAAGGAAAACAGAATTGGGAGAAGGCAATGCAAGAAGAGTATGATGCTCTACTTGAAAATGAAACATGGGAGTTAGTGCCAAGACCAAAGAATCAGAAGGTCATTGGATGTAAGTGGGTGTATAAAACAAAAAGGTTTGCAGATGGTAAGGTGTCTAGATATAAGGCTAGACTTGTGGTCAAAGGTTATGCTCAAACTTATGGGGTAGATTATGATGAAACCTTTAGTCCTATTGCTAAGATGTCTACAATTAGATCATTGATTGCTATTGCTGCTTGTAAAGAATGGAATTTATCACAATTAGATGTGAAGAATGCATTTCTGAATGGATACATTGCAGATGAAGTGTACATGGAGCAACCAGAAGGCTTCATAGATTCAATTGGATCAGATTATGTGTGTAAGATCAAGAGAGCTTTGTATGGGTTGAAGCAGGCTCCAAGAGCATGGAATTACAGGCTTGTTAAGTTCTTGAATGAATGTGATTTCAAGCATCAAAGGCAGATAGTAGCTTGCTAGTGAAGGCAAGTGAAAATGAATACATATATATGTGTATTTATGTTGATGATATCATTGTCACACGTACAGATGCTCAAGGAATCAATGAGCTTAAGAAACAAATAGAGAAGGAATTTAAGATAAGTGATTTGGGAAACTTATCTTATTTCTTAGGAATACAGATTGTGTATACTAAACATTGAGTGTATGTTACACAAGGGAGATACTTGAAGAATCTTCTGGTCAAATTTAACATGGAAGATTGCAGGCCTTCAAGCACACCATTGGAAGTAAATCATAAGTTAAGCAGGTATGGAGGTGAAGAATTCAATGACATGAAGAAATATCAGAGTTTGGTAGGTAGTTTAATCTATGCTACCTTGACAAGGCCAGATTTATCATATGCAATAGGTGTGTTATCACAATTTATGCATTGTCCAAAGAAGACTCATTGGATTGCAGCTCAAAGGGTACTCAGATATATCAAAGGAACCCTAAATGAAGGCTTGTATTATGGATTTACTTCTGATATAAGAATCAAAGTGTTTAGTGATGCAGATTGGGTAGGTGATTCATATGATAGAGGGTCTACTCATGGGTATCTCTGTTATATTGGACATAAGTTAGTTTCTTGGTGCTCAAAGAAGCAACATACAATTGCTTTGTCATCCATAGAAGTTGAGTATAAAGGAATGGTAGAAGCTGCAAAGGAAGTAATATGGTTAAAGACCTTGTTGAAGAGTTTTGGATCTGATCAGAGTACTCTAATTATTTTTGGAGACAATATGAGTTCATTATATTTGCCAGCTAATCCTGTTTTTCATGCCAGAACTAAGCATATAGAGATTCAGTATCATTTCTTGAGGGAAAAGGTACTTGACAAAGAGATTGAAGTGATTTATACTCCAACAAAAGAACAAGTTGCAGATATGATGACAAAAAGCTTGGATTGACCTAAGCTACAGAGATTCAAAGAGATGGCAGGAGTGAAGAAGAATGGAATAATCACAATTAGTGATTGAGGGGGAGCTGTTGGAACAAACCAATCACAAAGTGGTGTTATAAAGAGTTTGGAGCAAGCATATGATCAGATTAAAGTGGAAGAAGATACTTGAGAAAGTGAAGAGATCTCACAAGTGAAGTTTGCATACATATGTACATTACAAATGGAAATTCTTGTAATCTGAGTAGAGATAATCCTTAGGATGATAAGGACTAATGTAAAAGACGCGGGATAAGTCTAAAACCATATGTATAGAAGTCAATAATGTAAAGAATTATGTGAGAGAGTCATTTGAAGACAAGTGTCATAGAGATAGATGTGTAGAGAGTCTTTCTCAGGAAATTAGCGACGAGTTTTTCTCTTAGTTCTCTCAGTCTGATCATGTGGACCTTTTGCACACATCTAACCTCGAAGCTAATGAACATATGTTCAAAGTATCATGGTCTAACTCTTTTCATGCTATGAGTGTGATCAATAGGAACATGTGTGTGTAAAGTCTGCAGGTAGACCTCTCAGAGTCGCGCATTTTTTTGTGTCAATGTTTTGCTTAGATCTTAGTGCACAGTGTAAAGTTTTTAATGAGTGAGCATTCAAAATCTAAGTTAGAAGGCAAGGAAGCTATGGATAAAAGCATTTAGCAAAAACAAGATTTGTGTTGTGAGAAATCAACCTTAGAAGTTACCTATGTCAAAGTCGCTTATTTAGGAAGACAGATTCTGACATACTTTTGATCTTAAGAATCAAATTGAAGTTTTAATGATTCTTTTGAAGGACTAATGATTGATATGATTGCAGAAAGGTAGCTTGGAGGTATATATATCATTAGATTGAAGAAATCTAAAGATATGTGCAAGTAATGAAGTCAATCTTTCAAGCAGACTTCTTGAAGAAGGAAAATTCTCACTCAGAGAATTGTTCATGAATGATTTGGTAAATCAAAGTAACATTTGTGTAAAGTTTGGTCTATAACTCATATAGAAGTGCTCTTAGATCAGTATAGATCAAGCCTTTTGAGATTAAGAGGTCTCCAACACGATAGATAGATAGATAGATAGATAGATAAATAGATAGATAAATACATCGATAGATAGGTGGAAAAATAGATACATAGCTAGAAATATATATATATATATATATATATATATATATATAT
>CM035408.1:154181509-154196509 GCA_020310875.1 Ceratopteris richardii | reverse complement strand
TGCTAAACATCCAAATACTTTACAATGATCAAGAGCAGGTCTTTTACCCCACCATGCTTCATAAGGAGTTTGTCACTCTAGCACAATGGTGAGTACCAACATGAGGAGATACACCTCATAAATGTCAATCTGTGGAGACGTGAGGGCCGGTATGAAGAGCAAGAGCAAGTGAAGTGCACAAGTGCGTGAGTGGAAGCACACAAGCATGCACACACATACACACACGCGCGCACAAGGTAAGAGCAAAGAGTGGAACAATGGAAGGACTTCAATTACAAAAGAACTCTCTTACAAAGCTGAAATCTACAACAAGCTGACCTCAAAAATGAGCTCTCCAGCCCTTTTTATAGTTTATGAGTGGTTTTGGCCTTGTCCAGACCTAGTGTCCAGCCTAGTTAAAAATTAGGTTCTAGGGCTTATTTGGGGGCTCAAACGGAATCTAAAAATTATGAAAATTGGTAGTATGATACATCTAATACTCCTCAAGCTCGAGGACTCCTCGGCTGACAAAATGGAGTTGCAAAAATAAAAAATGGTATTTACAATGGTTTTAGTGATAAAAATCACTATTTTTATAGGGATTTCTTCTGAAAAATTTGACAGGTGCTTCTTGGAGCTCCCTACTTGCTCCTTCTTCTTGTGTGTCCATTTCCTTGATGCACATCCATGCTTTGTCCTAGACCTTGGGCTTCAACACTCCCCCCCCTCTTGAGTCTGTCGTCCCTGACAGACCCTTGTTGTAGTGGTTGTTCCATGTAGTACGTTGAGAGGTAGTGTCCTTTCCGTTCAACAAGAGCGATCCATCTTCCCAATGTATCCTGGTCGTTTGTCTAGTTCTTCACTTTGCCACTGCTAGCTCTTGCAGTTTGTAGTCCCTTTGTATGTACTTCTTCCTTGTATTCCATCTTGATGGTGCATTTGTGAGGTTTCGAAAACTCTTGTTGCTCAAAGGAGGTGGTCAACGTTGATTATGAGCAACTCTCGGTGGTGGATGGCTTTCTTGCTCTTGTAGTGGTCACCTTGATGTCCTCTAATTCTTCCAAAGATGGATTTTGTAGTTTTCATGCCAAGTACTTGTAACCCCTAATGTATGATGGGTAAGTGCATTAGTGCATGGGTTGAACAAAATATGTGCCTTGTGCATGGCCTTGTAATGTGGCCCTATGTATGCGTACTTGGAAAATGCATGGGAAGAAGTATGGTGCAAGAAATTGGGTCTTGAGCGAAGTGCTCAAGGGTATGCCCGCGAAGAGGTTTCCTAATCTATCATGGTTATAGTGTTGTTGAAGCATGCACATCTTACCATTTGAAAGGTCCTTCGATCTTCATCTCTTCGTGTGGTACTCCATCATGGTGATTGACCATCGACTTATCTTTGGTTGTTGACGGATGTTCTTGTTGATGGTTCGCATAAGAGATTCTTCAAGCGCACACCCTTGTCCGGTTGCTCTCTCTCTCTTCTTCCTCTCTTTTTTTTTCTTTTTTTTTTTTGAACAATGGAATTAAAAAAGAAGAAAGGTGTTTGTATCAATAAAATATTTTACATATTTCATAGGTGTATCATGTGCCTGGGATTCTCAATTGTGTCTATGCACGGTTGTGTAAGGAGGCCCTATATTAATGCATACTTTGGAAATGCATGACCTGAATGGTGCAAAAGACAAGGTTATGTCAAAGGCACATGTTTTTTGCTGGTCGAGGCTTTTGATGTTACTTGTAGACTTGATGCAATCTTTGTTTGGAGGTGTCGATTGAATCTTGCAATGATGTAATCCTCCTTATAGGGATCCATTTGAGAATGGTACATGTCTTTGTGGAGATCACTTCTGGCCCCTTCATCGTGGAATGGTGTCTAAAAGTTGGTATCTAGCGTGGTTGGCTCTTTGATTTTGTGGAAGCTGCTAATACTTTTGGCTTCCAAACCCATAGCCTTTTTGGTTGCCTTTTTATGATTGTCGAAGAGGTGGGTTGATCTGCTTTGGTTCTTTGTGCCTGGTGTTGACCCTCGCTTCTCCTTCACGTCTTTGTGTAAGCTTTGCCTGGGAGGGAGATTTGTGGTGTTTGTGCATGTAAGAGTGTCTTGGGTACCCACATTTGTAATCACCCGTGTTGAGCTGCAACTAACTTCTTTGGCACCCAAATTCGTACATTATCATGGTCGGCCTCCCTCGATTGCTTTGGTACCCAAATTTGTCGAAGACCATAGGATTGAGCTGGTCCTCGTTTCTTGATGCTTCTTTTAGCATGGTTGGCTTGCCTCACTAGGAAGGGTTGTGGAAGAGCTGGTGGTTTTTCTTCTTTTCGTACCCAAATCTGCTTCATGCCCTGAGCTTGTTTCTTCTTGAATTTTGTCTGTCTAGTTGATATAGCAGATGTCTTTTTTGCTTGCCTCTTTGGTCGAGTTACACTCGCATTAGTATGTGAGAGAGAAGAGAGGGTTGCTGGCCTATGAGCTTGTGCTTCCATGATTGAGTCCTTTTGCTTCGTAGGGTTTGTGACACACATGACATTTTCTTTACAAAGATTAGTTTCGAAAGAACTAAGAGAATGTGTGCTACTTGGCTTTGTGTGCATGCAATTCTCTAATTCTAATGTGATACATTGTTCAGGCGCCCCAACTTGAAGGAGTTGATGTCGTAGGTTCAAGTTGACTGTATGGTCATAAATCCAATCTTGACCCAAGACAAGTGGCTCTATAATGTCCTCATCATGACATACTAGCATTTTGGCTTTCATTGGAACATCTTGAAGGTAGATGGGAAGTTCCACCTCGCCCAAACAAGGGGTTTCCACACCTCCCAAACCTATGAGATAGGCTTCTATGGGCTTTATGTTCAATTGCAAGTCTTGGCAGTAGAACTAGGATAGTCTAACTGCACTAGTTGCTGCACGTGAGTCAATCAATGCTCTCATAGTCCTTGCATTCTTCCCTTGTCCTACCGCTATGGTCACAAAAGGACGTCGATCAATTATTTGAGAAGCAATTGCACTTGATGTTTGACACATGGCCATGTGGTATCTTGGGGCCTCTCGATCGAATTCTAGGCCTAGGCGTCTGAACTTATTTCTCCTAATGTGTTCTCTAGCCTCTGCCTGTGCTTCTTCTCTAGCCCTTAACTCTTCTTCTTTTCGCTTCTTAGCAGTGTTGAGTCTCTGTAGCATATCCTCTGTAAGAGGTTCTTGATATAGCTTGACTCGACAACCACTGATATAGTTGGGCAAGATATCACCTTCTAGTGTGGCCAATTGAACTACACCGCTAGTGGAAATTCTATTAATGATCATGGGTCCATATCCTCTTTTTTCCAATTTATGGACATGTTGCTTTAATGTATAAACCAACACTAGGTCTCCCTCTTTCAAGCCTTTATCTTTGATGTGTGCATCGAAGTATGCCTTTTGCCGTTTTTTGCAGCATAGATGCCTGCCGCTGCTCGTAGCCTTGTCTCACCTAACCATTCTAAATCAAAGATCCTCGAGGATAGCTCGTGTCCATTTCATTCATGCTCTTGTGCTACTTTTAAAGTTGGGATTAGGAAGTCCAACGGTAGCACATCATTTAGTCTGAAGACCATCTGAAATGGGGTGGCATTGAGTACCGTTTTATAGGCAACTTGGTAGGCCCAATCAGCATGATGAAGTTGTTTGTCCCAATCAGAGCGTTTGTTATTTACTAGTTTTGTCAATACATTACATAGGATCTTGTTTGTGCTCTCAGCTTGTCCGTTAGCTTGTGGATGATAGGGGGTAGACTTCTTATGTATCACTAAGAATTCCTACAAAAGATGTTCAATGACTTCATTCAAGAAGTGTGTGCCTCTATCACTTACTAACTCTATTGGTAATCCGTATCTAGTGAACACATTCTCAAATAAAAACTTAGCTGTAGTTTGAGCATCGTTCTTTGTTGTGGCTTTGACTTCTACCCACTTTGTGAGGTAATCTGTGGCTACAATAATGTATTCGGCATGGGAGTTTCTAGCTGGGGGGTTAATAGGCCCTACAAAGTCTATGCCCCACTTTGAGAATGCTCGTCCCCCCATCATTGGCCTCAAAGGCATCTCCTCTTTTCGAATTGGGTACTGGGCACGTTGACATGTGTCACATTTCTTCACATAGGTATGTGCATCCATATGAAGAGTGGGCCACCAAAGTCCTGAGAATAGAAAGACTTGATCACTCTCTCAGGCCCAAAGTGTCCACCTGCCACACTGCTATGTGCAGTTTCTAAGACTTTCAAATAATCTGATTCATGAACGCACAATCTTAAATAGCCATCTTTGCCTCTTCGATATAGGTTATCGCCTACTAAGGCATAGTCTTTAGCCTCCTGCTCCATACTTCGTTTCCTTGCTAGACTTGCCTCTCTAGGTAGTGTTCCTAATCTCATGAATTCTACCAATGGACCACTCGAATCTGGAATCAATGACACATGATAAAGGGTAGCATGTTCCATTGGGGGTCTCTCTTTGCACATTGGCTTGTTGGAACCAACTACTATGTTCATTGTCCTCAACACAACAAGCTAGAACACCTTCCGTGTCTTGTTTATACATGATTCCTGCCAATATTTGATATTTTTGTGATTTTACAATTTCATCTTTGTTTGATTTCACATTCTTATTTGCAGGTCTGAAGGTTAGGACTGGTACCAACTTATTTGCCCATTTAGGAACAATTTCTAGATTGAACAGATAAGCGTCGGGCAATTCATCAGACACTCCTTGCGGTGACTCACCTGAAGTGATGCGCGATAGGTGATCCGCTCTGAGGTGGGTCTTACCTTGCCTAACAATCACTTCAAAATCATATTCCATTAGTAAAAGGAACCATCTTACTAAGCGTCCTGTGTTGCAAGGTTTATTGACCAAGTATAATAAAGCTTGATGATCAGTGAAAAATTTGAACTTGTTGGCCAATAGATAGTGTCTAAACTTCTTTACTGCATATACCATGCCTAAGCCTTCTCTTTCGGTTGTGGTGTAGTTTCGTTCAGCAGCGTTCAATTGCCTGCTAGCATATGCTATAGGCAAATCTATATTTCCTTCACTAGTTGGTTGTGATAGCACACATCCTATTGCATAATTGGATGCATCCATGTGTACATGGAATGGCTTATTCCAATCAGGAGTGGTCAGTATTGGTGCTGTGCACAAGCGTCTCTTCAGCTCATTGAAGGACTTTTCGCATTCATCGTTCCACTCAAAATTTGTCAACAAGGCGTAAAGAGGTTTAGTTATGATTGCATACATGTGAATGAACCTACGGTAATATCCACAATGGCCCATGAAGGCTTGTACCTCTTTAACATTCCTTGGCCTCGGCAACTCCGCTATGGCTTTTACCTTGTCCTCATCTGTCGATAATCCATTCTTAGAAACAATATGACCTAAGATTTTACCTTGACGTACCATGAACACACACTTTTCTGGGTTCAGACACACTCAAAATTCTCTACACTTGTTGAAGATCTGTCTGAGCTCAGGGATGTGGTATCTTCGCTCTTGGGAATGAGCACATAAATTATCCACATATACTTCTAAGCTCTTTTGCAAGAACTCTTTGAAGACATGGCACATGAGCCGTTGAAAGGTTGCAAGTGCATTGGTGAGGCCAAATGGCATCACCCGAAATGCAAAGATCCCCCATTTTGTGGAAAAAGCTGTTTTGTGTTGATCTTCTAGGGCAATGGCTACTTGGTTGTAACCTGAAAATCCATCAAGGAAGTTGTAAACTTCCTTGCCTGCAACACGTTCCAATAAATGTTCAATGATTGGAAGCGGATAACTATCTCTTATCGTGGCGGCATTAACTTTTTTAAGGTTAATACACACACGTAACTTTCCATTCTTCTTGGGCACCACTATGATGGGGGACACCCATTCAGTATGCTCAATCTCATGGATGAACCCAGCTTCAATCAATCTGTCAATTTCTTCTTTTATTTTGGCGGCATAGGTGTCATTATATGTGTAGGGCTTATGTTTGGTGGGCTTGGCATCTGCTATCATGGGGATCGTATGAGCACAAATTTTCGGATTTACTCCCTTCAAGTCTCTATAGTGCCATGCAAACACGTCCCTGTATTCCCTTAATAATGCTACCAACTCTACTTCCTCTTCTTTACTTAGGTCATCTCCTATGTATGTACACCTCTCTTCGTTCTCTTCAATGGTGACTACAATTTTTTTGGTCTTTTCTTTGTTATCATATGCTTCTCCTATTGTGGCCTCTCTCTTAGGCATTCAAACCAAAATTTTTCGGTCCTCAACTTCGTATTTTTTGAAATTTTCTGGTACTTCAACCAATGGTTCCTCCTCGTCCTGTTTCACTACTTCTCTTTTCTTTTTCTTTTTACTACCTTCACTCCCATCCTTTGAATTTACCATTTTGATGCTTGTGAGAGGTTCTTCTTCTTTTTGTGTAAATACTCCTACGTCTTCATTTTAGTGCTTCTCTGAAATAAAGCAACTATCCATCACAATGGACTCTAGATCATCATCATTCTCTTCCTCTTCTATGAAGTCGTTAGAGTCACATTCTTCTAGCAAGGGCTGACACATGAACACAATGAGGTTTCCATTGTTCTTCATTGACAGCAATGTCCATGGTAGCTAAGATTTCTGCCCAACCATGAGGCTCAAATTCCTCATCTGGAAATATCATCGACGTATAGGCTGGGTCTCTAACTGGTCTATCTCCTTGAGAAGTTCCTTTTGCTCTAGCCTTTAAGAATTTTTCCTCTTCCTTTGCAACCTTGCACATCCACAAATGAGTATCTTCATGCATCTAGGATGTATCAGATGAACTTTTAGAATGTAGAGAGATTGAATCTTCTTGCTCCTTGTGGATAGGATTCCACTGTAGGGGTAGTACATCTCTGAAGGAGTAGTCCTTCAAATTGACCTTGGTTGTGACCCCTAAGCGTTGCAAGTATAAGGAGTTGGTTCCCCAATCCTGTACAACTTGCAGTTGTCGTAGGAAGGGTCTTCCTAGGATCATCTCGTAGACATTATTTTTTTCAAAGTTACATATAGCAAAGGTGTGCTCAAACTCTACACCACAAGTGGTTAGAGTTATCCCTTCGAGCAATCCTAGAGGCTTTTCCACATGGCCGTCAGCCATCTGAAGCTTCATTCTAGTTGGTCTTAATGTGGGCTTGCCCCATCGCTTCCACAAGGAGGTGGTTGCAATAGCAGCACCAGCACCTGAATCTATGATTGCTTTGGTTGTGTAACCTTGGTAGGTGATTGGAAGATAAGTATTACCTTCTTCACCCTCACACATGTCCCCTATTTTGTCTAAAGGTATCTCTGGGATTTTTTGCTCAGAACCAACTTTATGGGAATCAAGTTCTCGAACCTGATCCTTCACATGATTCCATAACTCCGGTTTTACTTTGAGCAGCTCTTCTAAAGTGAGATGACACTGAACCTTAGTGTTTTTCACGACTTCATTGTTTCTTGGAACCACCGAGTCTTCATTTCTGATCAATATTGTGGGAGCTCTGATCTGGAGAGATTCAGATTCCCATGGGCCTGTGAACTGTGGAAACTCTTGTAAAGAATTAGATGCAAAATCTAATCGTTCATCTTCTTGTTGCTCTGTTTTTTCTCCATAAATAGATGGAATGTCTTGTGGAAATTGATCATGAAGGTCATCAATCTCAAGAATAGGAGGGGGAACATCCTTCTCCTTGGCCCATTTCTCTTCTTGTATTTCCCGCAAGAACTTTTGAGTGTGTTGTTGAATCGAAAGAGGTTCCCTGTCATCTATGGAGTTAGGAACATAGACTTTCTTTGGTGATGAGCTTTCTCTTTCAATAGTTAGTCGAGCCTGTGGAGGTAAAGAAACTTTTGGTTTGTTTACCAACTGCTCTAATCTATCTAGTAAGCCCTGGAAGTGCAAACCCGGTGTAACAGTTTTTGTATGATTGAACGATTGGTTGGCCTCAAACATAGCTTGAGCTAGTTCCACCATTTTGATGCACATTTTTGTCCGTTCAATCTCCAAATCTGCTCTAGGGTAGCTCTTGTCTAGGTTTGCAGGTGTTGGCCCTTCTTGAAGTCGAGCCTAGTATGCCTTGAACATCATGTCCAAATCTTCTGGGGTTGGATTTGCAAGAACAGACCCCGATTGTGGTGGTCCATTTAGCGTGGTTGGTGGGTGGGGATGAGGTGGCGTAGATGGAGTTTTGACCTCCGAGAGGCTTTGAGAGGCAATATCTTCTATTTTTGTTTTTGCATCTTTCAAGCTTTCTTCTAATTCGGATAACTTTTTTGTCCACTTACGATTGGCCTTCTCTCTAGTATCCTTCCAAGTTCTTGTTTTTCTCTTACTAGACTCTCCTGATTCACTTGGCTCTGATTGCTCAGCTAGTTTAGCTTTTTGTAAGGCTTGTGCCTTGGTAACTGCATGTATAGGAGCCACATTATCACTACTGGAACCTGAATCCTCCACTAAGCCTACTACATTAACGGGTGTAGCCTTTGGTGCACTAGAGGGATGTCCTTGACAATCTCTCAGGAGTTTTTCTTTGCCACACTCGAGACAAATGACTTGTATTGTGATGTTCTGCCCTTGTTTTGGAGCTAGTGGGTGGGGTGGTTGTTTTCCTTTTATAGGTTGAGGTTGGCTATATCCTCCATGTTCATACGGTCTAGCTGCTCCTCGTGATCCTGAGCATGGATTATACCTAGGAACTTCTCTACCTTGTTCTCTAGGAGGGTATCCATATGATCTACCTTGGGGTGGTACAAATGGTTGTGGTTGTCTATTCATTGGATAGATTTCGGTGTTGTCGTTGAGGTACTTTTGCTCACATGTTAGGTGCTTGAGTTGGTTGTCTATCGTAAGGGTAAGGTTGTGATAACCCTAATGCTTCTCTAGTGTAGACATGAGATGGATGATCCCCACCGCAAAGTGTGCAACTTCCTAACATTGGCACTCTCAAGGAAAAGTTCTAGTAGTTCCTTTGTCCTTGTACCCCTAATTTCTTGGCCACTAACTCTGTCACTTCCTCCACATAACTCGAATTATAAGTTTCCTTGCTCCTTGTATCCTCTAATTTGGTAGGATCCTGTGTGGTTTTGAGATCCTCAGCTAAGTTGTCTTCCAAATCTATGCACTCCTGAAGACATTCACTTAGGGTTTGTAGTCGTTTTACATATACTAAGATTCTCAATGTTCTATTGCTTAGACCTTCTACTGAGAAGGTCTCTCTGTCACAGGGCATCGGGCTACGTATTGCTTAAATCTTCGTGCTGCATTTTTTACTGTCTCATTAGGAGCTTGTTTGAAACTATGTATTAAGGATGATGAATTGTGCTTGATCCCTCGCTTAGTGAATTCCCAAATAAGTTCTTGGAAGAATTGTTCAATATGTTCAAAGCAACTTGGATCCAAGGATTGAAATCAGGTCAAGTCTATTCCCGTAAGGGTTAGCCCAAAGGATTCATATTGCGTGAAAAAGTCATCCACTTGCTCCGCTCGCAACATCTGCTTGAATTTTGAATGTGTTCATAGGGCTCTCCTGTACCATCATAACGATTTCGCATACACTTGGCCAATTGGATTGGTCTCAGTATTTTGCCAGGCTCTCGGGTTTGACTTATGATGGGAAACGCAGGTTTTATTGGATGTATTCCAGCTCTCACACCTTGGGGTGGTTCTGCACTAAGGGTGGTTCTGTTCATATTTCCCATTCCCTGGCTAGTGTGGATGTGGGGGTTAATTCCTGGCATGGTGAATCGCACATGGGGTCTATTGGGTATACTACCTTGGCTCGTTTGTCCTAACAACACATTTTCGGTTCTTTGCTGGGTCTCAAATGGGTTTTGTGAGGTGGTTGCCTGATCTCGAGCTAACTTTCCTCTTTCAGTAATCTGATCAGGGTTTTCAGTTACTACATATATCTGGCCCATCTTGTCCCTATAAACTCCACCTTCATACCTGACCGCTAGTCTTGGAACTATTTCAGTTTCTATCTTGTTTATCATTCTTGCTATAGTCCTCTGTAGACCATCAAGGTAGATGGGTATTCCTTGCAAGTTAGTGGATAGGTATTGAAGAGACGTTCGATATTCCCCTTCCACTACCCTTGAGTTCTGAGTCCCTAACTTGGATGTGCAGTTGACCTTAGTTTCAAGTGATTTGGTACTTCATCTATCTCTTCCTAAGTGTCTACTTGATCTTAGGTTCATAAGCCTTGTCTACAAGTCCACAATTGTCCTTTGATCTGCTCAAAATCTTGTGGAACCCCTTGCTTCCTAGTCCAACCTGAGGGTCAATTTAAAAATACCCTATCTAATAATCTTGGTATTAATTTTGTTATACTCCCCACGAGCTTTCCAACAAACCCAAGATCACTCGGAATGGATTTCGTATGAGAAAGTTATGCCAGTTCAGGGTTCTGGGGGTTAAAACAGGGAAACAGGGCCTCTCTAGGATTGCTTCAAAACAGGCAATACACGATACTTGGTAAGTATCGCGATACTTGAAGTAGGCGATACTCGATACTTGCCTTGCCACGATACACGATACTTGACTAGTATTGCGAAAAAATCACGATACACGATACTTGATGAACACGATACTTGACCTTTGAATCAGATGATACACGATATCTACCCGAGACGATACACGATACTTCACAGAAGACGATATACGATACTTGGATAAAGACGATACTCGATACTTAGCAGACACGATACACGATAGTTGCCCAATATCGCGTACAAAACTCGATACACGATACTTATCAGGTATCGCGATCAGGATCTTGCAGTACACGATACTTGAGATCACACGATACACGATACACGATACTTGCTAGGTATCACGATCGGGAAAACACGATACTCGATACTTGGCCAAGTCAGGTATCGTGATACTCGACCACAGGAGACCACAATACTTAGGTATCGCGATACTCGACCGCGGGAGAACACGATACTTGGATTTTTTGGAGTTCAAATTCAAAAATTTTTGCAAATATGAGTACCTTGTGTCCACCTTGTCACTCCTATGTGTCTGTAGATGCAAAATTTCCCTTCAAAGCTGCGATATTGCACTCACGATACTTGGCGTAGGTTATGTCACGTCCAGGGCTGTTCACTCAATTTTTTGATGTTTTATGTGGATTTCAAGGCGATTTCTCCAGCGTTTTAATTCTGAATGCGTTTTATGCTTCCTGCTCATAGCCCAAGGTGAAAAACGAGATGAATGTACAACCGAAAGTGAAGAAAATATGAGAAGATGAAGGTGGGGAAGATGGTGGTGATGATGAAGATGGAGATGAAGAAAAAATTAGAAACTGAACTGAAAATGGTGATTTCTTTACCTTCCAATGTCGCTACTCTATGTCTTACCATCACACGCTTGTCCTCCAAGCTCTCTCCCCGGCAACGGCGCCAAATTTGGTGTCACTCTAGCATAATGGTGAGTACCAACGTGACCTCAAAAATGAGCTCTCCAGCCCTTTTTATAGTTTTTGAGTGGTTTTGGCCCTGTCGAGACCTAGTGTCCGGCCTAGTTAAAAATTAGGTTCTATGGCTTATTTGGGAGCTCAAACGGAATCTAAAAATTATGAAAAATGGTAGTATGATACATCTAATACTCCTCAAGCTCGAGGACTCCTCCGCTTGAACAAAATGGAGTTGCAAAAATAAAAAATGGTATTTACAATGGTTTTAGTGATAAAAATCACCATTTTTATAGGGATTTCTTGTGAAAAATTTGACAGGTGCTTCTTGGAGCTCCCTACTTGCTCCTTCTTCTTGTGTGTCCATTTCCTTGATGCACATCCATGCTTTGTCCTGGACCTTGAGCTTCAACAGAGTTCTTCCATCCAAAGCTTTACAAGGTATTCTATTCACAAGGTATGTTGCAGTGTTGATAGCTTCTGCCCATAAGTAATTTGGGCAATTCTTTTCCTTCATCATTGCTCTTGCAAATTATACAAGAGTTCTATTTCTTCTTTCTACAATTCCATTCTGTTGAGGAGAGTACCTGCAAGTTACTTCTCTCTTTATACCTGCATTCCACAAATAATCATCAAAATCTTTAGAAAAATACTCTCCCCCTCCATCTGATCTCAACCTCTTCAGCTTTTGTCCTCTAATCCTTTCTACATAAGCATAATTATGCTTGAATGCCTTGAAGACTTCTAATTTGTCCTTGATTACATATAAAGTAATCCATCTGGTTGCATCATCAACAAACAACACATACTATATGGATCCATTTATGCTATAGTCCCTTGAAGGACCCCACACATCTGTATGAATCAGTTCAAGCATATTTGAATACTTGTACCCTGATTTATTGTATGAACCTTTGTGTGCTTTACCTAATTGACAAGCTTCACACTTGTACACCGTGTGTTGCCCTTCAACTTTTGGCAAACCAAGCACCACATCATTCCTTGACATTTCCTTTATGGCTCTCTCATTGAAATGACCTAGCCTTTTATGCCATAGGTCTAACTCATACATCTTTTGACTTCCATAAAAAAATAGAGCATGTCCCACATTACCTTGGACTTTGAGAGTAAACAACCTTCCTTCCTTTTTACCTGCAATAATGTTTTTATATCCCTGATTTGGATCTTGCACATAGACACCATCATTTGTGAATTTGACTTCATATCCCTTCTCCACAATTTGCCCTACACTTATCAAATTTTTAGGAATAGTAGGAACATAAAGTACCTTGCTCAAGAGTGTACTTCCATTCTTTATCTTCACTGATCCAATGCTTTCCACCTTATGCTTGGTGTTGTCACCTGTTTGAACTGTATGTCCATTCACCTTTGCTTCCATATCAGTCATCAGTGATATATTGCCACTCAGATGATTGCTACATCCTGAGTCAATATAAAACACCCTTTGATCTTCTCCTACTGATTCATGAGTTGCATTCAAAATGAGAGTCATATCATCCTTCTTATCTGATGCATAATTATAATGATTGTTGTTGTAGGACTGACATTGAAAACTTCTTCCACCTCCTCTAGCGTATGATGTCCTACCACCTCTTCCTCTGAAGTTGCCTCTTTGGTTTCTGCCTCCTCTACCTCTTTGATTAAAACTCTGATTATTATTTCCTCCATTTTCATTGTTATACCAACAATCATTTGCCAAATGATTGGTCCTGCCACAAATCCAACAAGCTTTAGTATTATCTTTGTTCTTACCTCCTCTTCCTTTACCTCTGAAGTTCATTTTTCCTTTTGTAAAGTTAGCTTGACTTGAAATTCCTTCATCATCAGTTGACTGCTTCCCTTTGCCATTCTTTTTCTTGTCCTTGGAGTACATAGCTTGGCTTGCACTCCTATCATTGTCTCCCTTAATGTCTTGCTCAAAAGTTAGCATGTGTCCTAGCAATTGATTAAGATCAAGAGTAAAGTGATCAAGTGATAATTCTATGGACAATATGAAAGGCTTCCACTTCTCATCTCCTCTCAGACCTGTAAGTATTTGCCTTACCAACTTATCCTCTTCAATGTCTTCATCTACTGCTCCCAAGCTATGTGCAATATCCTTCATCCTTGCCATATAATCACAAATTGATTGTGAGCTCTTCTTCTTGAAATTTGTGAATTTTGCCCATAATGAGGACTTCCTAGACTTGGTTGTGTTTTGGAAATTCTCTTCGAAAGCATTCCACACATCTGTTGCAGTTTCTAATCCTCTGATGTGAGGTAGATGATAATTATTTACAGCCATGTAAATGATGCTCCTAGCTTGAGTATCCTTTCTCATCCAATTCTTCAACGTGCAAGTTCCTCCCTAGTTGGAACACAAGGATCTTCAAACTCAGGCTTTTCTTCTTCTCCTGTAATGAATGCCATCAAATCTTTGCTCATGAGGTGTGCCTCCATCCTCATGGACCAAGCTGGATAGTTCTCCCTATCTAGCTTATCAATTTGCAAGCTTTCTCCCATCTTTGATCTTCTGTGTCTATAATTACTATGATTTATGATAATAAAGTGTACCTTTGATATGAAGCTTTGATCTTTATTGATCCTTCAAACTCATGCTTTGTACTTCTGCAGGTTATCTTCAAGAATTTGTCCTTGTCCACCTTCAATTAGAAGGAACTTCAATACCTGCAACAGTCGGGACTTCCAATACCTTTACTTCACTTGTATTGCACCTTCTGCTCTGATACCACTATTGGAGACTTCTTAATTTCCAAAGGTCTGATGTATACTGATCTAAGAACACTTCTATATCAGTTATGGATCAAACTTTACACAAATATTGTCTTCTTTTATCAAAACTTTCAATAACACTTTTCTGAGTAAAGAAATTTCTTCTTCAGAAAGACTGCTTCAGAAATCAACTTCATTTCCTGCACATATCTTCAACTTTCTTCAAACCAATGATGCACATATCTTCAAACTACCTTTGCACAATCATATCAACCATTAGTTCATCAAAAGAATCATTAAAGCTTTAATTTGATCCTTAAGATCAAAAGTATGTCAGAAACTGTCTTTCTGAACAAGCGACTTTGACATAGGTAATTTCTAAGGTTGATTTCTCACACCACAGATCCCCGTTTGCTAAATGATATTAGCCATATCTTCCTTACCTTCTAACTTAGATTTTGAATGCTCACTCATCAAAAACTTTACACTATGCACTGAGATCTAAGCAAAACATTGACACAAAAAAGTGCATGACTGAGAGATCATCTGCAAACTTTACATACACATGTTCCTATTGATCATACTCATAGCAGAAGAAGAATTAGACATAAAACTTTGAACATAGCTTCATTAACTTCTACATTAGATGTGTACTAAAGGATTTCTGATCCACATGATCAGACTGAGGGAAATCTACAAAATACTTGTTGCTATTTTTTGAAGATGACTCTCTTCACATCTAACTCTATGAAACTTATCTTCTAATGACTCTCACATGTATTTCTTTACATCATTAACTTATATACATATGGTTCTAGACTTATCCCACATCTATCACATTACTC
>CM035408.1:154169009-154174009 GCA_020310875.1 Ceratopteris richardii | reverse complement strand
TGAGTGACTAATCTGCAGCAGACTTTTCTGAAGAAACTGAAATTTTCAGAATAATCAATTTTCTGATAATTTGGTGAAGATTCTCTAAATTAGGTGGAGTCTAAAGTTGATCTTGATATAGAGGTGATCTAAATTCAAGGTTAACTTGTTCTTTTGGAGATTAACACTCTCCATCAGTGGTATCAGAGCAGGTTGTGTCAAAATTGAAGTGAAGAAGACTCCGACTATTGCAGAAATACAAAACTTTACATTTTGAAGGTGCAGAAGGGTAAAGGTTGAAGAAAGATCAAAGGAAGACATACAAAGAGCATCAAAAGGATCAGAAGGAGCAATATTCGAAGTAAAGGTACATTTATTATCTGTAAAGGTTAAAGATTTGAAGCTACAGGTGAAGTAAAGATGGGAGATAGTCTCCAAATTGAAAAATTGGATAGAGAGAACTATCCTGCATGGTCTATGAGGATGGAAGCTCACCTTATGAGCAAAGATCTGATAGGATACATCACAGGAGATGAAGAAAAGCCAGAATTCAGAGATCCTAGTGTTCCAACTAGGGAGGAGCTTGCAGATTTGAAGAATTGGATGAAGAAGGATGCTCAAGCAAGAAGCATCATCTACATGGCAGTCAATGACTATTTGCTTCCTCACATTAGAGGACTTGAAAGTGCTTGTGACATTTGGAATGCTTTGGAAGAGCATTTCCAAAATACAACCAAATCAAGGAAGGCTTCACTATGGGCAGAGTTTACTACCTTCAAGAAGAAGGCCTCACAATCAATTTCTGATTATGTGACAAAGATGAAGGACATTGCAGATTCTTTAGGTGCAGTTGATGAAGATATTGAAGAAGACAAATTGGTAAGACAAATACTCACAGGACTAAGAGGAGATGAGAAATGGAAGCCTTTCATTTTATCTACAGAACTTTCATTAGATCACTTTACTCCTGATTTGAATCAATTGTTAGGTCATATGCTAACTTTTGAGAATGATATCAAAGGAGATGTTGATAAGAGTGCAGGTCATGCAATGTATTCTAAAGACAAGAAGAAAGTCAACAAAGGGAAGCAACAATCAGGTGAAGAAGAAGGTACATCAAACCAAGCAAACTTCATAAGAGGAAGAGGAAATGGCAGAAGTAGAGGAAGAGGCAGAAACAACAAAGAGAATGCAAGAGCTTGTTGGATATGTGGTAAGACCAATCATCTATCTCATGATTGTTGGCATAATAATCAAAACAATGGTAATTATCAGAACTTTAATCAAAGAGGAAGAGGAGGTAGATTTCAGAGAGGAAATTTCAGAGGTAGAGGTGGTAGGAATTCTTTTGGAAGAGGTGGTGGAAGAAACTTCCAAAGTCAATCCTATAATAACACCTACTACAACTATGCATCAGATCAAAAGGAGGATTCGACTCTCATTATGAATACATGTGAAACCTCACATGAGGACATGAGAGTGTTCTATATTGATTCAAGATGTAGTAATCATTTAAGTGGAAATATTGCTTTGATGACTGACCTAGATCATAATGCAATTAATCATACAGTGCAGACAGGTGATAATACAAAGCATAAGGTAAAGTCAATTGGTTCAGTCAAAGCTAAGGATGGGAGCACTCTTCTGAGTAAGGTACTTTATGTTCCCACAATTCCAAAGAATTTGATCAGTGTAGGTCAAATTGTGGAAAAAGGATATGAGGTAAGGTTCACAAATGATGGAGTTTATGTGGAAGACCCTAGTCAAGGGTATAAACAAGTTATTGCAGGAAAGAAAGAAGGAAGGCTTTTCACATTGAAGGTACAAGGAAATGTTGGACATGCTATGTTCACATATGGAGAGCAGAAAGTGTCAGAATTGGATCTTTGGCACAAAAGACTTGGACACTTTAATGAAAGAGGTATCAAAGAAATGATTAACAATGATTCAGTGCTTGGAATGCCTAACATTGCAGGTCAACACATGACATACAGATGTGAGGCATGTCAATTAGGTAAGGCTCATAAGCAATCCTATTCCAAGCATGGATTTATGTATTCAGAAAGACTTGAATTGGTGCATACAGATGTGTGGGGTCCTTCAAAGGACTTTAGTATAAATGGTTCAAGATATTATGTCATATATGTTGATGATGCTACCAGGTGGATCACAATTTATGTGATTAAGGAAAAGTCAGAAGTGTTTAATACATTTAAACACTATCATGCATATGCAGAAAGGATTACAGGTCAAAAATTGAGGAGACTAAGGTCAGATGGAGGGGGAGAGTATTTTTCAAATGAGTTCAATGATTATTTGTGGAATGCAGGTATAAAGAGAGAAGTTACTTGCAGGTACTCTCCTCAACAAAATGGGGTAGCAGAAAGAAGAAATAGGACTCTTGTTGAGTTTGCAAGGTCCATGATGAAAGAGAAGAATTGCCCAAATTATTTGTGGGCTGAGGCTGTTAATACAGCTACATATTTGGTTAATAGATTGCCTTGTAAAGCTTTGCAGGGTATGACACCATATGAAGCTTGGTGGGGTAAGAAACCTACCTTGGATCATTGCAGAATATTTGGATGCTTGGCATATGCATATGTGCCATCTCAATTGAGGCATAAGTTGGAGCCTAAGGCAGAGAAGTATGTATTCATTGGTTATGATGATAAGCAAATGGGATACAGGTTGTGGAGTCCATTCACAAAGCAATTTATTGTATCCAAGGATGTTACATTTGATGAGCAAGGTACTTGGTATGCAGGTAAATATAATGTACATGCAGATGATGAAGAAGTAGTGGAACAAAGAAAAGGTAAAGCAAAGGTTCAATTACTTGATGAAAGTGAGAGTAATGAAGTGCAGATTGAAGTTGAAGAGAGGCCAAGGTTTGATCCAGAATGTGATGAACCAGAGACCTCAAGAAGTGCAGAAGTTAGGAGATCATCTAGGCACAAATGGCAACCTACAAGGTATAGCTATGACACTTCATTCTTGACTACTAAAGATTATGCTTATTTGGTAAAAGCAGATGAAGACCCTTCTACATATGAAGAAGCCAAAGGGAAGAAGAATTGGGAAGATGCTATGCAAGAGGAGTATGATGCATTGATAGAGAATCAAACATGGGATTTGGTTCCTAAACCTAATAGTCAGAAAATCATTGGTTGTAAGTGGGTTTACAAAACTAAAAGGTTTGCAGATGGAAGTGTGTCTAGGTACAAAGCTAGACTTGTTGTGAAAGGGTATGCACAGACATATGGAGTGGACTATGATGAGACTTATAGTCCTGTAGCAAAGATGACAACCATCAGGACACTCATTGCAATTGCTGCTTGTAAAGGTTGGAAGTTGTCTCAATTAGATGTTAAAAATGCCTTCTTGAATGGTTACATTTCAGATGAAGTCTACATGGAGCAACCAGATGGGTTCAAAGATCAAGTGAGTCCAAATTATGTGTGTAAGCTCAAGAGAGCTTTGTATGGGTTGAAGCAAGCCCCAAGGGCTTGGAATTATAGGCTTGTAAAATTCTTGAATGATCTTGGTTTTCAAGCATCAAAGGCAGATAGTAGCTTGCTAGTCAAAGCAAGTGAAAATGGATTCATTTATGTGTGTATTTATGTTGATGACATAATACTTACAGGAACAGATGATAAGGGGATACAAATGATCAAAAAGCAGATGGAGAAAGAGTTCAAAATCAGTGATTTGGGGAACCTATCATTCTTCTTGGGAATGGAGATCTCTTATACTCAACATGGAGTATATGTGACCCAAGAAAGGTATCTTAAAAATTTGCTAACCAAATTTAAAATGGAAGATTGCAGGGTTGCACCTACACCTTTGGAAGTGAACCATAAATTGTCTAGGTTTGGAGGAGAAGAGTTCAGAGATATGAAACTCTATCAAAGTTTGGTTGGTAGCTTGATTTATGCTACATTGACAAGGCCTGACTTGTCATATGCAGTTGGTGTGCTTTCACAATTCATGCATTGTCCTAGAAAGGAACATTGGATTGCAGGACAAAGAGTACTTAGGTACATCAAGGGTACACTCAAAGAAGGGTTGTACTATGGGTTTACTTCAGATACAAGAATCAAGATATATAGTGATGCAGATTGGGCAGGTAATGTGGATGATAGAAGATCAACACATGGATACTTGTGCTATGTAGGAGACAAATTGATTTCATGGTGTTCCAAGAAGCAACATACAGTTGCTTTGTCATCTACAGAGGCAGAATATAAAGGTATGGTGGAAGCTGCAAAAGAGGTAATATGGCTAAAGACACTTTTGAAAGTTTTTGATGTGATTCAGAGTACTCCTATTATTTGTGGAGACAATATGAGTTCATTATACTTGGCAGCTAATCCTGTATTTCATGCTAGAACTAAGCATATTGAAATACAGTATCATTTTCTGAGAGAGAAGGTCATTGAGAAAGAGATTGAAGTTATACACACTCCCACAAAAGATCAAGTTGCAGATATGATGACTAAAAGTCTAGATGGACCAAAACTACAAAGATTCAAGGATATGGCTGGAGTAAAGAAGATAGAGAAGAGCCTCAATTAATGATTGAGGGGGAGCTGTTGGTGCATAACAATCATCAATTGAAGGAGTATGGAGAAATGAAGTCAAGAAGTCAAGAAGGAAACAAAGTCAGATGGTTGAAGGAAGGACATTTTCAGAAAACTCAAAGATATGTACACATATGTACATTAGCTGACTTATATCCTTGTTTAAGTCATACATTTGTATATATTCATCTATAAATATGTTTGAAAATGTCGGGCAAATAGAGCAGAAGAGATTTTGAGAATAGGGAGAGAGAAATTAGTGTCATTAGACACATGAAGAGTGAGTGAATTGTCCATCCTCACTTAGATGTAAATTTTCTGAGAAATCAAAAAATTTTGCGCCCGATATTTTGCTGTCTGCTCCCTCTGTGTTTAATCTTTTGAGAAATCCTTTTGCACGTATCTAAGTCCATAGCTAATCTATCTATGGCTAGAATTTGA
>CM035408.1:154146509-154161509 GCA_020310875.1 Ceratopteris richardii | reverse complement strand
GAAGATAAGGCTACCATAGATGACGCTGATCTACAACAACTTTTTAAGCCAGTTGAGAATACAGAGAAGCCTCGACAACTCTATGTTCCAGAAGATCAAATGACCACTTACAATTTAGGTGATGAAGAAAATCCACGACCTGTTAAGATAAAGGAGAGCTTACCGGAATTATTTCAAGCAGATCTAATCCAACTACTTCGAGAATTTTCTGATGTATTTGCATGGGATTACAAAGATATGAAGGGTTTGGACCAGTGCATCTATCAACACAGGGTCATGCTGAAACTGGAAGCAAAACCACTCAAGCAACCCAGCTACCGGATGAATCCAAACTATGCATCATAGGTAAAGGCAGAACTTGATAGGCTACTCAAAGTTGGATTTATTATACCAGTAGAGCATGCTGAATGGATCTCACCAATCGTTATTGTCCCTAAAAAGAATAAGCAATTACGAATATGTGTAGATTACCGAAAACTAAACGCAGCTACAGTGCCTGATCCATTTCCGCTCCCTTTTCTTGACACAATGCTTGATAGAGTAGCACGACATGAAATGTATTCATTCTTAGATGGGTATAGTGGGTATAATCAAGTTAGAATGGCTTAACAGGATATACCAAAGACCGCCTTCATTACCAATTGGGGTGTTTTCGCATGTACTGTTATGTGGTTTGGATTAAGGAATGCCCCAAGTACGTTCCAAAGGTGTATGCAGGAAATATTTTCTCCTTACCTTACCTCTTTTATGCAAGTATATCTTGATGATTTTTCAATTTTCGGTAAGATGATAGCACACCTGTTCCATTTACGGTGCTGCTTTGAAAAGTGCAGAGAATACAGACTCTCTTTGAACCCAAACAAATCTGTGTTTGTGATTTCATGTGGAAAGCTACTTGGTCACATTGTATCTGCACAGGGCATACAGGTGGATCCAGATAAAATCACAGCTGTGTTAGAAGCACATGTACCCACTACACCTAAGGAAGTAATGCGCTTCATGGGCCAAGTAAGATGGCATGGTCGGCACTTACGGTGGCTTGCTCATTTGGCAATACCACTGAACCGATTGATAACCAAGACCCCTCGACAATTTGATAGGACCCCGGACTGTCAAACTGCTTTTGATCATCTAAAGGGATTACTAACACAGGTTCCAATCTTACAGCCTCCTGACTGGGATCGCCCATTTCATGTATTTGTTGATGCTTCAAATATAGCAATAGGAAGCGTTCTAATGCAACAAACCGATAAGTGGCTCAGACCAGTGTACTATGCAAGTCGAAGATTAGCCCCTGCTGAAAAGAATTACTCTCTAACAGAGAGAGAATGTCTAGGTCTAGTATATTCTGTCAAGAAATTCAGACATTATTTGCTGGGCCGTAGATTTACTTTTCATGTAGATCATGCTGCACTTGTCTATCTAGTTCGGCAACAACATCTAGGTGGTCGATTAGCTCGATTGGTTCTACTATTACAAGAGTTTGACTACAAAGTCATTCATCGGCCAGGCAGTTCACATGCCTTAGCAGATTTTCTGTCTCGCTTAGATTCTGGTGAAGCTCCGGTTGGTATAGATGACACAACACTGGCAATTTATGTCTCTGAACCAACTAATGATGAAATTACAGACCCACCTATGCCATCTACATATTATGATCAGATCTTAACTTTCCTCACTGATGGATACCTTCCTACTCAGACTTCTCCTGCAATACGAAGGAAAATTTCAGTTTTCAGTCGCCGATTTCGGTTGATTGTTGGGGAATTATACTATATAGATCACACTGGAGTTTTACTTCGTTGTATTCCACCACATGAAGTTAACTCAGTCATTAATTTGGCTCACTCAATTCCTTTCGGTGGCCATTTTGCTGCAGACTTAACACACCGGAAAATTCTGCAAAGTGGTCTCTGGTGGCCTACTATGTACAGGGATGTATCACAGTTTGTCAAACAATGTGATAGTTGTCAAAGATCTGGACAGCCCTTGCAATGTCATCTTTTCCCTCTACAACCTGTCTTGCCATTGGAGCCTTTTCAGAGGTGGGGTCTAGATTTCATTGGCCCTATTACACCACCAGCAATCCTGAGTAATAATCGTTATATTTTGACATGTACTGATTATGCTACCAGATGGGCAGAAGTCTGGGCTTTACGGTCTTTCACAACTATTGCGGTAGCTCAGTGTCTATTGAAGGAGGTCTTTCCATGTTTTGGCTTACCGCTGGAACTTGTTACAGATCAAGGCACTCATTTTGTCAACAATCTAATGAAAGTACTCACACATTCATTTCAGGTCACACATAAATTTAGTTCACCATATTATCCTCGTGCAAATGGTTTGGCTGAGAGTACAAACAAAACCTTGTTGAATATGCTTCAAAAACTCATTTTAGAAGCACCGGAAAGATGGGATCAACTGCTACCTGCAGTATTATGGGCATATCGGACTACATACAAGGTAACAACAGGATTAACCCCTTTCAAACTAGCTTATGGATTAGAAACAATAGCACCGATGGAGATAGTTATACCAAGTTTACGAGTAGGAATCACCCAGAAATTGCTACCTGAAGAATCATTGTCATTTCGGTTGGATACACTCAGAGAATTAGACGAGCATCGATGGCACAGTTTTTTGACTATGCAGGAAGTACAGCTAAGACAAGCTCAAACACATGATCGATATCTAAAGACTCCAATTTTTTCGGTGAGACAACTTGTACTCTTTTACAATGCAAAGTCGAATCGCTCTGATGGCAAATTCAAGTTACGATGGTTTGGTCCCTACCGGATTTCTGAACAAGTGGGCCCAGCAACTTTTTAGTTGACTACGTTGACCGGAATTCCTCTTCCGAAAGTCATCAACGGTTCGAAGCTGCGGCCGTATCAACACACATCTAACCCACACTGAAACGTTTCACTTAGCCGCGTTTTTTTTGGCGTTCTCTTTTCTTTATTTTCTTTTCTTTTTTGGCGTGCTTAATAAAATAAGTCTGTAAATATCCGCGTATTGATACCTAATTATGTCCACAGCCGCCCTGCCCTTGCCAGCTACTCACGCATGCACACCGGAGTTAAGAATTATCATCTCAATATCGCGCGATGATTAGTCACTCTTGATTGCTCTCCACTGCAACGCATCTACTTAATCTTTTCTGTTTCGCCAAAAATCGCTATTGTGTTTGTGTGATTTGTGCTCTATGTGCTTACCCTGTGCTCTGTGTGCTTGTGCTTACTGTCTCTGTCTGCGCCATGGAAGCTTTGGCTAACTATGCCGCCTTCCGTGATGGACTCCCTGCCGACGTAGGAGAGCTCATGCGCATTCGTGGGCTATCCAACTTCGCTGAAGTGCCTTGGCATTCAGTGGAGTCCCACCCATTCTTTGCCCAGATCATCTCCGCCATCGCCAACACACCTGCCACTGAGCAGAGTTGGCCGATCACCTCCCTCCCATCCCGTACACTTATCACCTTCCAAGCTTTTGTAGAAGCATTTAGACTCCCTTCGCAAGGTCGGGAAATGGCCCGAGTCTGCTAGTCGCATGAATGATAGAACTATTTCCTAGGTATTCCTCAAACGAGTATGCAATCCTATGTCGATCCGAACCTGAAAGATCAGCCCTCCAATTCTTAGTAGCTATTCTCAACTTACAGAAACGCACCTATGGAATATCCCGTCCCTTCTACTCCGCCATAGATTTAGCTGCTTAAGAACCAATCAACTTCGCATCATTCTTCTTCCACCGCATTCACCGAGAATGTGTATCCATAATTAAACAGGTGAACAAGGGAGTTATGCCAAGGTCCAGATTTCCGCACATCCTGTCCTTCCTTTTTCCGACAATACTTGCAGCACAACCACCACCCCGAGGGCTTGTTCTAAGACATGAAGAGTCTGTACAATTATGGGACGATGAGGAAGAAGATGAAGAGGAGCTAAACCAACTCTTCCGCAGAAAGAGAATCAGAATCAGTTCTTCTGAGAGTGAAGCACAAGGAACAACCAAAGGAAACAAAGATGATGACAAAGAAGAAGCAAAACATGACGAAGAAACATTCCACGATATCGCAACATCAATGCAGCATGAATCCTTCGCATAATCATCTTCCCAGGAGCAACAAGAGCAGGAAAATCATACTGAAGCCGACACAACCTCTACAGAAGAAGCATCCCAACAACAGTCTGAAAGGGAACAGCAAGCAGATCAGGAACAAATTGCTAAAGAAGTTCTCGAAGAGCTGCTTAAGGCAGTTGACTCCACAACCGAGGAAACTGCACAACACACCAAGGTAACACAATCCAATTCTACTCTTCCCATTCCCCCACCGGAGCCGCCAATAGAGACCATTATCCCCATCCAACCCATTCACCCTGCCGAAACAGTTGAGTCCTCTTCCTCATCCCCGAACTACTCACCACCAAACTCCCAACAACTCCTCACCACGTCCGCATCTCCACCTCGCCAACATCTCCCACTTCCTTCGATTCCCATAATCTCTGAATTGGCAAACATGGGTCAATTGCTCATTAACCTATCACAGCAATTACCAATCCAATGAGAGAAGTCACAGATAACATCCGGAATGAACTACAACACAAGGTGGCCATCCTAGAAGCACACATCACGCCCCTACAAGAAGAGATAGATGCGGTTTAAGCCGAAAACCATTAGCTCCACTCACAAATTACCCAACTCGAAGCTCAACTTGCAGAACAACAGAAAATTGCTGATCAAAGAGATGCCGCACTAGCAGATCTCAACCAAAAGGACAAACTATTAAGTGAAGCATAGGCCAAAAACAGTTAGTTGAAGATCGAGCTCAAGGATAAAGAAGATGCCCGAATAGCATTAGGAAATCTACTGGAAGAGACCAGAGTCCAACTCAACAAACTGGTGCAGCAAAACAAAGAACAGCAGAGCCAAGCTAAGCTAACAGAAGAAGAACTTCAAAGAACAAAAGAAAATCTATCAGATGTCAACAATATGCTCAAGCATTATTTGACTAAGGAAGCTTAGACACAGAAGCTAATTTCAGATCTCAGACACAAAAAAGAATCATACTCAAGAACAGTAAACTTTCAAATTCAAGAAATCGAAAGAAGAGAGAATCAACTGGAAAATAAGAAGGAAAGAGTATAGAAGATGGAGCAACAGGTTGCCAAAATGAAGACATCTAGAGATGCGGCGCTTGCAAATGAATTTTACTTACAAGAAGCCTTTCTGCAGACCCAAGGAGAAATTTTGCTCAATGAAGCCATAGCTCTAAGTTCGGTACGAATAGATGCACAGTTAATAGAACCGGACACCCTAAAGCAATTATTAGAAACTCTAAAGAAAAAGATCGCCCGAACCTTTAGATTAGCTAGAAATATGTACTTAGAAGGTATTATAGAAGAGGAATAGTTTTGTAAAACCTGCGGGTTCGAGTCCACCATGCGTGCCAGAGTGTTAGCGGCCACCAGATTGGGAATGTGTAACTGAATCTTGTTCGCACGAGTGAAAAGCTGTTACAAACAGTTTGTAAAAAAGTTATATAAATCAAAGAAAGGTGCGCTAGTGACGGTTCCGTGATGGATCACCACACTGTGTGTCTGGGTGACTGAGTGGGTCGTTACTATAGTGTCTGTTTGCTTAATCTCCAGTATTCTGAGTTCATGTTCGTCTCTTGTCTTGTCTACCGTCGACATCTGTTCTGTTTGTTAACTCCATAAACATTCGAAAGATCACCAGACTGTCTGTCTGAGTGATTGGTCTGTGGCGTTACTGTGTGTCGAGTTGAGTAATCCAGAGTATCTTGGCGACTTTCTGAGTATTCTTTGTGTATCTGCATTTCAGCTTATCGGTTGTCTGATGGTATCCATTGCGGTTGTGAGACTCAGCTAGTTCGTGCATCGGGTTGTTTCTTTTCTTGAAATGTTCTGCAATTATGTGGCAAAGTCTGTGCAGTCATGGTAACTCTTCTGGTATTCGGGTTATCTTAAGTGTCTGTAGTATCTAGGTTCAGGTTACATACGGCAAAGTTTAAGATACAGTAAAGATTCCTTGGATTGCGTACTGAATCTTCAGTACGGTGTATCTAAACACTGGGATTTTCTGTGTCTTCAAATATTGGACGGAGTGTGGTATCCATTCTGTGAAGGTTGGACGAATAGTCTTGTTCTGATATGTTCAGTACGTTATGTGCAGATGCAACATAGCATCTTAGCGTATTCGGTACACATGGTCGAGCTAAGACTGTGAACGATAATGTCTAACTACAGTAGATTTTTGATAGAGCTCTCAACATTAGTATATTGTTGGGTGTGAGCAGTGAGTTTGGGAACTAAGTACAAGGCCTCTGTCTAACAGACCCCTTCCACTCCCAAGAACCCAAGAATCACTTAAACGCACTTCTGACAGTTAGAAGAATAAACAGCGTTCAACAGATAGATAGATAGATAGATAGATAGATAGATAGATAGATAGATAGATAGATAGATAGATAGATAGATAAATAGATAGATAGATAGATAGATAGATAGATAGATAGATAGATAGATAGGTAGGTAGATAGATAGATAGATAGATAGATAGATAGATAGATAGATAGATAGATAGATAGATAGATAGATAGATAGATAGGTAGGTAGATAGATAGATAGATAGATAGATAGATAGATAGATAGATAGATAGATAGATAGATAGATAGATAGATAGATAGATAGATAGATAGATAGATAGATACATACATACATACATAGATAGATAGATAGTTAGATATATATATATAGATAGATAGATAGATAGATAGATAGATAGATAGATAGATAGTTAGATATATATATATATATATATATATATAGATAGATAGATAGATAGATAGATAGATAGATAGATAGATAGATAGATAGATAGATAGAGCGATAGATAGATAGATAGATAGATAGATAGATAGATAGATAGATAGATAGATAGATAGATAGATAGATAGATAGATAGATAGATAGATAGATAGATAGATAGATAGATAGATAGATAGATAGATAGATAGATAGATAGATAGAGCGATAGATAGATGATGGAGAGTGTTAATCTCCAAAAGAACAAGTTAACCTTGAATTTAGATCACCTCTATATCAAGATCAACTTTAGACTCCACCTAATTTAGAGAATCTTCACCAAATTATCAGAAAATTGATTATTCTGAAAATTTCAGTTTCTTCAGAAAAGTCTGCTGCAGATTAGTCACTCATTGACTAATCAATCCTGTAAAGTTTTTGATAAAACTTTGCACAACACTTCGCCTTAAGGTTGCGCAACTTTGCCAAGTTAAATCTCTCAAAAAGATTAAGTACACACTGAGAAATGTGTGAAACACTTTACCTATGTCTGAAAGTGCTTCTCTGCAATGGCGACTTTGACACCTGCAACTTCTTAGCACTGGTTCTCCCAAAGTAAATCCCGTTTGATCAAGATCTTTTAGCCATAGATAGCTTACCTTCCAACTTAGATTTTAAGCCCTCATTTGTGTAAAACTTTACACTGTAGACTGAGCAATGATCATTTCATTGAAGATGAAATGTGCGCCAGATTTCTCGACTGTTAGAACATTCTTACATATGAATGTTCCTAATCAAAATTCTCACAGCCTGATTACAATTAACCTCTCAAATTCTAGCCATAGATAGATTAGCTATGGACTTAGATACGTGCAAAAGGATTTCTCAAAAGATTAAACACAGAGGGAGCAGACAGCAAAATATCGGGCGCAAAATTTTTCGATTTCTCTGAAAATTTACATCTAAGTGAGGATGGACAATTCACTCACTCTTCATGTGTCTAATGACACTAATTTCTCTCTCCCTATTCTCAAAATCTCTTCTGCTCTATTTGCCCGACATTTTCAAACATATTTATAGATGAATATATACAAGTGTATGACTTAAACAAGGATATAAGTCAGCTAATGTACATATGTGTACATATCTTTGAGTTTTCTGAAAATGTCCTTCCTTCAACCATCTGACTTTGTTTCCTTCTTGACTTCTTGACTTCATTTCTCCATACTCCTTCAATTGATGATTGTCATGCACCAACAGCTCCCCCTCAATCATTAATTGAGGCTCTTCTCTATCTTCTTTACTCCAGCCATATCCTTGAATCTTTGTAGTTTTGGTCCATCTAGACTTTTAGTCATCATATCTGCAACTTGATCTTTTGTGGGAGTGTGTATAACTTCAATCTCTTTCTCAATGACCTTCTCTCTCAGAAAATGATACTGTATTTCAATATGCTTAGTTCTAGCATGAAATACAGGATTAGCTGCCAAGTATAATGAACTCATATTGTCTCCACAAATAATAGGAGTACTCTGAATCACATCAAAAACTTTCAAAAGTGTCTTTAGCCATATTACCTCTTTTGCAGCTTCCACCATACCTTTATATTCTGCCTCTGTAGATGACAAAGCAACTGTATGTTGCTTCTTGGAACACCATGAAATCAATTTGTCTCCTACATAGCACAAGTATCCATGTGTTGATCTTCTATCATCCACATTACCTGCCCAATCTGCATCACTATATATCTTGATTCTTGTATCTGAAGTAAACCCATAGTACAACCCTTCTTTGAGTGTACCCTTGATGTACCTAAGTACTCTTTGTCCTGCAATCCAATGTTCCTTTCTAGGACAATGCATGAATTGTGAAAGCACACCAACTGCATATGACAAGTCAGGCCTTGTCAATGTAGCATAAATCAAGCTACCAACCAAACTTTGATAGAGTTTCATATCTCTGAACTCTTCTCCTCCAAACCTAGACAATTTATGGTTCACTTCCAAAGGTGTAGGTGCAACCCTGCAATCTTCCATTTTAAATTTGGTTAGCAAATTTTTAAGATACCTTTCTTGGGTCACATATACTCCATGTTGAGTATAAGAGATCTCCATTCCCAAGAAGAATGATAGGTTCCCCAAATCACTGATTTTGAACTCTTTCTCCATCTGCTTTTTGATCATTTGTATCCCCTTATCATCTGTTCCTGTAAGTATTATGTCATCAACATAAATACACACATAAATGAATCCATTTTCACTTGCTTTGACTAGCAAGCTACTATCTGCCTTTGATGCTTGAAAACCAAGATCATTCAAGAATTTTACAAGCCTATAATTCCAAGCCCTTGGGGCTTGCTTCAACCCATACAAAGCTCTCTTGAGCTTACACACATAATTTGGACTCACTTGATCTTTGAACCCATCTGGTTGCTCCATGTAGACTTCATCTGAAATGTAACCATTCAAGAAGGCATTTTTAACATCTAATTGAGACAACTTCCAACCTTTACAAGCAGCAATTGCAATGAGTGTCCTGATGGTTGTCATCTTTGCTACAGGACTATAAGTCTCATCATAGTCCACTTCATATGTCTGTGCATACCCTTTCACAACAAGTCTAGCTTTGTACCTAGACACACTTCCATCTGCAAACCTTTTAGTTTTGTAAACCCACTTACAACCAATGATTTTCTGACTATTAGGTTTAGGAACCAAATCCCATGTTTGATTCTCTATCAATGCATCATACTCCTCTTGCATAGCATCTTCCCAATTCTTCTTCCCTTTGGCTTCTTCATATGTAGAAGGGTCTTCATCTGCTTTTACCAAATAAGCATAATCTTTAGTAGTCAAGAATGAAGTGTCATAGCTATACCTTGTAGGTTGCCATTTGTGCCTAGATGATCTCCTAACTTCTGCACTTCTTGAGGTCTCTGGTTCATCACATTCTGGATCAAACCTTGGCCTCTCTTCAACTTCAATCTGCACTTCATTACTCTCACTTTCATCAAGTAATTGAACCTTTGCTTTACCTTTTCTTTGTTCCACTACTTCTTCATCATCTGCATGTACATTATATTTACCTGCATACCAAGTACCTTGCTCATCAAATGTAACATCCTTGGATACAATAAATTGCTTTGTGAATGGACTCCACAACCTGTATCCCATTTGCTTATCATCATAACCAATGAATACATACTTCTCTGCCTTAGGCTCCAACTTATGCCTCAATTGAGATGGCACATATGCATATGCCAAGCATCCAAATATTCTGCAATGATCCAAGGTAGGTTTCTTACCCCACCAAGCTTCATATGGTGTCATACCCTGCAAAGCTTTACAAGGCAATCTATTAACCAAATATGTAGCTATATTAACAGCCTCAGCCCACAAATAATTTGGGCAATTCTTCTCTTTCATCATGGACCTTGCAAACTCAACAAGAGTCCTATTTCTTCTTTCTGCTACCCCATTTTGTTGAGGAGAGTACCTGCAAGTAACTTCTCTCTTTATACCTGCATTCCACAAATAATCATTGAACTCATTTGAAAAATACTCTCCCCCTCCATCTGACCTTAGTCTCCTCAATTTTTGACCTGTAATCCTTTCTGCATATGCATGATAGTGTTTAAATGTATTAAACACTTCTGAATTTTCCTTAATCACATAAATTGTGATCCACCTGGTAGCATCATCAACATATATGACATAATATCTTGAACCATTTATACTAAAGTCCTTTGAAGGACCCCACACATCTGTATGCACCAATTCAAGTCTTTCTGAATACATAAATCCATGCTTGGAATAGGATTGCTTATGAGCCTTACCTAATTGACATGCCTCACATCTGTATGTCATGTGTTGACCTGCAATGTTAGGCATTCCAAGCACTGAATCATTGTTAATCATTTCTTTGATACCTCTTTCATTAAAGTGTCCAAGTCTTTTGTGCCAAAGATCCAATTCTGACACCTTCTGCTCTCCATATGTGAACATAGCATGTCCAACATTTCCTTGTACCTTCAATGTGAAAAGCCTTCCTTCTTTCTTTCCTGCAATAACTTGTTTATACCCTTGACTAGGGTCTTCCACATAAACTCCATCATTTGTGAACCTTACCTCATATCCTTTTTCCACAATTTGACCTACACTGATCAAATTCTTTGGAATTGTGGGAACATAAAGTACCTTACTCAGAAGAGTGCTCCCATCCTTAGCTTTGACTGAACCAATTGACTTTACCTTATGCTTTGTATTATCACCTGTCTGCACTGTATGATTAATTGCATTATGATCTAGGTCAGTCATCAAAGCAATTTTTCCACTTAAATGATTACTACATCCTAAATCAATATAGAACACTCTCATGTCCTCATGTGAGGTTTCACATGTATTCATAATGAGAGTCGAATCCTCCTTTTGATCTGATGCATAGTTGTAGTAGGTGTTATTATAGGATTGACTTTGGAAGTTTCTTCCACCACCTCTTCCAAAAGAATTCCTACCACCTCTACCTCTGAAATTTCCTCTCTGAAATCTACCTCCTCTTCCTCTTTGATTAAAGTTCTGATAATTACCATTGTTTTGATTATTATGCCAACAATCATGAGATAGATGATTGGTCTTACCACATATCCAACAAGCTCTTGCATTCTCTTTGTTGTTTCTGCCTCTTCCTCTACTTCTGCCATTTCCTCTTCCTCTTATGAAGTTTGCTTGGTTTGATGTACCTTCTTCTTCACCTGATTGTTGCTTCCCTTTGTTGACTTTCTTCTTGTCTTTAGAATACATTGCATGACCTGCACTCTTATCAACATCTCCTTTGATATCATTCTCAAAAGTTAGCATATGACCTAACAATTGATTCAAATCAGGAGTAAAGTGATCTAATGGAAGTTCTGTAGATAAAATGAAAGGCTTCCATTTCTCATCTCCTCTTAGTCCTGTGAGTATTTGTCTTACCAATTTGTCTTCTTCAATATCTTCATCAACTGCACCTAAAGAATCTGCAATGTCCTTCATCTTTGTCACATAATCAGAAATTGATTGTGAGGCCTTCTTCTTGAAGGTAGTAAACTCTGCCCATAGTGAAGCCTTCCTTGATTTGGTTGTATTTTGGAAATGCTCTTCCAAAGCATTCCAAATGTCACAAGCACTTTCAAGTCCTCTAATGTGAGGAAGCAAATAGTCATTGACTGCCATGTAGATGATGCTTCTTGCTTGAGCATCCTTCTTCATCCAATTCTTCAAATCTGCAAGCTCCTCCCTAGTTGGAACACTAGGATCTCTGAATTCTGGCTTTTCTTCATCTCCTGTGATGTATCCTATCAGATCTTTGCTCATAAGGTGAGCTTCCATCCTCATAGACCATGCAGGATAGTTCTCTCTATCCAATTTTTCAATTTGGAGACTATCTCCCATCTTTACTTCACCTATAGCTTCAAATCTTTAACCTTTACAGATAATAAATGTACCTTTACTTCGAATATTGCTCCTTCTGATCCTTTTGATGCTCTTTGTATGTCTTCCTTTGATCTTTCTTCAACCTTTACCCTTCTGCACCTTCAAAATGTAAAGTTTTGTATTTCTGCAATAGTCAGAGTCTTCTTCACTTCAATTTTGACACAACCTGCTCTGATACCACTGATGGAGAGTGTTAATCTCCAAAAGAACAAGTTAACCTTGAATTTAGATCACCTCTATATCAAGATCAACTTTAGACTCCACCTAATTTAGAGAATCTTCACCAAATTATCAGAAAATTGATTATTCTGAAAATTTCAGTTTCTTCAGAAAAGTCTGCTGCAGATTAGTCACTCATTGACTAATCAATCCTGTAAAGTTTTTGATAAAACTTTGCACAACACTTTGCCTTAAGGTTGCGCAACTTTGCCAAGTTAAATCTCTCAAAAAGATTAAGTACACACTGAGAAATGTGTGAAACACTTTACCTATGTCTGAAAGTGCTTCTCTGCAATGGCGACTTTGACACCTACAACTTCTTAGCACTGGTTCTCCCAAAGTAAATCCCGTTTGATCAAGATCTTTTAGCCATAGATAGCTTACCTTCCAACTTAGATTTTAAGCCCTCATTTGTGTAAAACTTTACACTGTAGACTGAGCAATGATCATTTCATTGAAGATGAAATGTGCGCCAGATTTCTCGACTGTTAGAACATTCTTACATATGAATGTTCCTAATCAAAATTCTCACAGCCTGATTACAATTAACCTCTCAAATTCTAGCCATAGATAGATTAGCTATGGACTTAGATACGTGCAAAAGGATTTCTCAAAAGATTAAACACAGAGGGAGCAGACAGCAAAATATCGGGCGCAAAATTTTTCGATTTCTCAGAAAATTTACATCTAAGTGAGGATGGACAATTCACTCACTCTTCATGTGTCTAATGACACTAATTTCTCTCTCCCTATTCTCAAAATCTCTTCTGCTCTATTTGCCCGACATTTTCAAACATATTTATAGATGAATATATACAAGTGTATGACTTAAACAAGGATATAAGTCAGCTAATGTACATATGTGTACATATCTTTGAGTTTTCTGAAAATGTCCTTCCTTCAACCATCTGACTTTGTTTCCTTCTTGACTTCTTGACTTCATTTCTCCATAATCCTTCAATTGATGATTGTCATGCACCAACAATAGATAGATAGATAGATGGATGGATGGATGGATGGATGGATGGATGGATGGATGGATGGATATATAGATAGATAGATAGATAGCTATAATAGATAGATAGATAGATAGATAGATAGATAGATGGATAGATAGATAGATAGATAGATAGATAGATAGATAGATAGATAGATACATAGATAGAGAGATAGAAAGAGCATCAAGGGATTTGGATGGTAACCTGTTTATGAGGTAAGTGGCAGTAGACACACTCTCTGCCCATAAATAGTTAGGTAACTTTTTTTCATTCAACATTGACCTGGCTGTTTCAACACTCAATCTATTTCTTCTCTGAGCTACCTCATTTTGTTCAGGAGTATACCTTGTGGTGATTTCTCTCTTGATTCCTTTGTCTTGCAAAAATGCTTCAAAATCATTTGAGAAGTACTCACCTCCTCCATCTGACCTTAGCCTCTTTAGGTTTCTTCCTGTGTGATTTTCAACAAGTGCAAGATATTTTTTAAAACAATTGAACACTTCATCTTTGTGCTTCATAAAGTACAATATAGTCCACCTGCTATAATCATCAATAAAAGATACATAGTACCTTGATCTTGAGATTGAGGGGTCTTTGCTTGGTCGCCATACATCTGATGGACAAGCTCTAGGTAGTCCTCATGTATGTAGCCTTTCCTTGAGAATGGTAACCTGTGGGACTTTCCAAACTGACAAGCACCACATTTATAAATCATGTGTTACTTGGATACATTAGGTATCCCAATCACACATTGGTCCCTGCATATTTGCTTCAAGGTCCTTTCACCTACATGCCCTAATCTTTCATGCCAAATCTCAAGCTCTAAAAGTGTTTGATCTTTATAATTGTAGAGTGCAATATTCTTTGTATCTTCTAGCTCAAAAGTAAAAAGTCTACCTATCTTTTCTCCTTTAGCAATTCTCTTGAACCCATGCTTGGGATCCTCCACAAATTCTCCATATTGGTTGAACCTAACCTACAAACCTTTTTCCACAATCTGTCGAACACTCATCAAGTTTTTTGTAATGGTTGGTACATATAGTACCCTACTCAACAAGTTTTGATTTCCATCAGAAGTCTTAACATTTCCAACTTTAACTACTGAATGCTTGGTGTCATCACCTGTTTTCACTTTATGCTTAACTCTTGGTTCTTCAAGGTCAGAGAGAAGAGCTACATTGCCTGCCACATGATTTGAGCAACCTAAGTCAATGTAAAAGAGATGGTCATCATTTGTACCTGGTTTTGGAGTCATGTTCATGATCAGAAGAGAATCATCTTGCTCTTCTGTATAGTTGGTGTAATCCTTTCAGGACTTTTATCCTCCTTGGTAGTTGCCATTGTAGTTGTTGTTGTAGTTGTTGTTCTTGTAGTTCCTGAAACACTCATCTGTAGTATGATTTGATAAACCACAAATGTTGCATGATGAGGAGTTATAAGGTCTCCCCCTACCTTGCTTACCTCCTCTGCCCCTTCCTCTTGATGAT
>CM035408.1:154136509-154139009 GCA_020310875.1 Ceratopteris richardii | reverse complement strand
TATAATGTCATCTACATAAATACAAATGTAGATTGTACCTCCCTCTGTTCTTCTGATAAGTAGACTTGGGTCTGCTTTTGAACTTTGATATCCAAGATCATTGAGATACTTCACCAGTCTATAGTTCCAAGCTCTTGGAGCTTGCTTCAATCCATACAATGCTCTTCTCAACCTGCAAACAAAATTTGGATACCTGGAATCTATAAACCCTTGAGGTTGTTCCATGTATACCTCATCTGATATGTATCCATTCGAGAATGCATTTTTTATATCCAATTGACTTAGGGTCCATCCTTTTGAAGCTGCAATAGCAATAATTGTCCTTATAGTTGACATCTTAGCTACGGGACTGAATGTCTCATCATAATCTATGCCATAGGTTTGGGCATAGCCTTTCACCACCAATCTAGCTTTGTATCTGGCTATACTTCCATCTGCAAGCTTCTTCACTTTATAAACCCATTTATTTCCAATTACTTTCTTACCATTTGGTTTAGGAACAAGTTCCCATGTCTTGTTCTCCTCCAGTGCATTGAACTCTTCCTTCATTGCTTCTTCCCATTGCTTCTTACCTTTAGCTTCATCATAGTTCTGAGGTTCTTCATCATCTTTTGACCATATATGCATAGTTCTTCTGAGTTATGTAAGAAGTATCATAAGAATACCTTTCTGGTTGTCTTCTAGTCCTGCTTGACCTTCTTGGTTCACATTCTTCATATGTGTCTGGATACACTTCTTCATCAAATATAGGAGCTTCTTCATTCCTTCTTGTTAATCCACTTCTGGATGTACTTGCTTGCATATAGTCTTCATCTCTATTTACCTGCACAATTGATTTTCCTTTCTCACATCTTCTTACCTCTTCTTCAAATTCTTCAGCTGTATGACTTTGATCTGCATACCAACTTTTCTGTTCATCAAATGTAACATCTCTAGAAACAAGAAATTGTTTGGTTAAAAGATTCCACAACATGTAACCCATCTGCTTTTCATCATAACCAATGAACACATATTTTTCTACCTTTGGTTCAAGTTTATGCCTAAGTTGTGATGGCACATAAGCATATGCAATTGATCCAAACACTCTACAATGATCTAGTGTTGGTTTCTTACCCCACCAAGCTTCATATGGAGTCATTCCATTCAGAGCTGCACATGGTAATCTATTCACAAGATATGTAGCTGTATTTACAGCCTCAGCCCAAAGATAATTTGGACAGTTCTCCTTTAGCATAGCTCTAGCAAACTCAACCAAAGTCCTGTTCCTTCTTTCTGCTACACCATTTTGTTGTGGTGTATACCTGCAAGTTATTTCTCTCTTAATACCTGCATTCCAAAGATAATCATTGAACTCTTGGGAGAAATATTCTCCCCCTCCATCAGACCTCAGTCTCTTAAGCTTTTGACCTGTGACTCTCTCTGCATATGCATGAAAATGCTTGAAAGCTCCAAACACTTCTGATCTTTCCTTCAAAACATATAATGTTATCCATCTTGTAGCATCATCAATGAAAAGAACATAGTACCTTGAGCCACTGATAGATCCTTCTTTTGTTGGTCCCCATACATCTGTATGAATGAGCTCTAGTAATCCATCATGTTTGAATCCTTTCTTCTGAAATGGTAACCTGTGTGCTTTACCCATTTGACATGCTTCACATTTATAAACCATATGTTGACTTTGCACATTTGGTAATCCTAGTACAGACTGATTAGCAACCATAGCTTTAATTCCTCTTTCATTAAAGTGACCTAATCTCTTATGCCAGAGATCAAGTTCTGTAATCACTCCTTCACCATGTGTGAGCAAAGCTTGACCAATGTTCCCTGGCACTCTTAAAGTAAAGAGTCTACCTTCTTTCTTACCAGAGACAATCTGATTATATCCATTCTCTGGATCTTCCACAAATACTCCTTCATTTGTAAACCTGACTTGAAAACCTTTTTCAACTATCTGTCCCACACTAATCAAGTTTTTAGGTATTGTTGGAACATACAAAACATTGGTTAGCAAATCTGCTCCACTCTTGCATTTCACTTTTCCAATTGAATGTACACTATGTCTTGTATTATCACCAGTTTGAACTGTGTGACTAGAAATGCCTTTTTCCAATTCTGGCATCAATTCTATGTTTCTTGACAAATGATTAGAACATCCAGAGTCAATGTAAAATACCTTTAGATCTTCTTTATCTGATGTGTTGATTGAGTTCATCATCAATGATGTATGACTTTCATTCTGTGTGTCATTTGCATAGTTGTAGTAGGTGGTGTTGTAGGATTGATTCTGTCCCCAAATTCTTCCTCCACCTCTACCATAGCCTCCTCTTTGACTTTGTCTACCTCTTTGAAAATTACTTTGATATCTTCCACCTCGGCCTCTGCTATTGTTGTTCTGATTTTGATTTGATCCTTGTTGGTTGTGCCAACAGTCATGAGCCAAATGATTACTCAATCCACAGATCCAGCAAGCCTTCTTGTTGTTATTCTGATTACCTCT
>CM035408.1:154079009-154131509 GCA_020310875.1 Ceratopteris richardii | reverse complement strand
ACTTCAACACCTACACATATCTTCAGATATCTTCAAACCAATGATATACAAATCTCCATACTGCCTTTGCGCAATCATATCAACCATTACTTCTTCAAAAGAATCCTTAGAACTTTAATTCGATCCTTAAGATCAAAGGTATGTCAAAAACTGTCTTCCAAAAATGGCGACTTTGACATGGTCAACTTCTTAAGTTGATTTCTCACAGCACAGATCCCATTTTGCTAAAAGCTTTTAGCCATAGCTTCCTTACCTTCTAACTTAGGTTTTGAATGCTCATTCATTAAAAGCTTTACACTATGCATTGTGATCTAAGCAAAAAAATGACATGGAAAAATGCGCGACTCTGAGAAGTCTATCTGCAGATTCTACATACCAATGTTCCTATTGAACATACTCACAGTAGAAAAGGAATTGGATGATAAAATTCTGAACATAGCTTCATTAGCTTCCGGATTAGATGTGTACAAAAGGATTTCTGATCCACATGATCAGATTGAGAGAAATCTAGGAAATACCCAACGCTATTTCTTGAAGATGACTCTCTTCACATCTATCTCTATGACACTTGTTCTCTAATGACTCTATCTCTTATTTCTATACATAATTGACTTATATACATATGGTTTTAGACTTATCCCGAGTCTATTACATTACTCCTTATCTTCCTAAGGAATATCTATACTGAGATTACAAGAATTTCCACCTAAAATGTACATATGTATACAAGCTTTACTTCTGAGATCTCTTCACTTTCTCAAGTGTCTTTTTCCACTTCAATATGATCATGAGCTTGATTCAAATTCTTTGTAATCACCAATTCGTGATTGGTTTGTTCCAACAGCCCCCCCTCAATCACTAATTGTGATTATTCCATTCTTCTTCACTCGTGCTATCTCCTTGAATCTTTGTAGCTTAGGTCCATCCAAGCTTTTTGTTAACATATCTACAACTTGTTCTTTTGTTGAAGTATACATCACTTCAATCTCTTTATCAGGTACCTTTTCCCTCAAGAAATGATACTGAATTTCTATATGCTTAGTCCTGGCATGAAAAACGGGGTTAGCTGCCAGATACAATGAACTCATATTATCCCAAAAATAATTGGAGTACTCTGATCAGTTCCAAGACTCTTCAACAAGGTTTTTAACCATATTACTTCTTTTGCAGCCTCTACCAATCCTTTATACTCAGCTTCTGTAGATGACAAAGCAACTGTATGTTGCTTCTTTGAGCACCAAGAAACTAACTTATCTCCGATATAACAGAGATGTTGGTGCAGGGCAATCAGCAATTGAAGTTTTAATGAAGTCAAGGACTGAAGGAAAGTTCAAGTTATGAAGCATGGAGGAAGTGCATGTTCAGAAGATAAAGATGTGTACACATATGTACATTAATTCAGAGATAGTTCACTTACACTTTTGTATAGTCATGATATTGTAAATATTGGTCTATATATAGAAGTAAAACGTCAGGGCAAATATGAGAGAGCATGAGAATAGAGAAATCAGTAGTTGTATGAGTGATTAGACATCCTAAAAGTGAGTTAAGTCTCTCTCATCATTCAGTTGTAAAATCCTTCAGGAATGAAAGAAAATTGCGCCCGATGTTTTTGTGCATTCTCCTTCTGTGCTTGATCATTTCAAGAATCCTTTTGTAGATGTCTAAGTCCATAGTTAATGAGTCTATGGTTAACGTTTGAGAGCCTAATTGTAAAGAGGCTGTGAGAATTATGAGTAGGAACATTCATATGTGAAGAAGTGTTCACTGGTTCTTGAAATAGGCGCAACATTTGATGTTAATGTTCTAATCAGTTCTCCTTCCACACTGTAAAGTTTTGAGATTCAAACATTATCATATATATGTAGAGAGAATTACAGTTCATAAGTTGAAGAGACTAAGGTCAGATGGAGGGGGAGAGTATTTCTCTAATGAGTTCAGTGATTACTTGTGGAATGCAGGTATAAAAAGGGAAATTACTTGTAGGTACTCTCCTCAACAAAATGGTGTAGGAGAAAGGAGAAATAGAACTCTTGTTGAGTTTTCAAGATCCATGATGAAGGACAAAAATTGCCGAAATTACTTGTGGGCTGAGGCTGTAAATACAGCTACTTATTTGGTTAATAGGTTACCATGTAAATTTTTGTAGGGTATGACACCATATGAGGCATGGTGGGGTAAGAGACCTACTTTAGAACATTGCAAAAAATTTGGATGTTTGGCATATGCATATGTGCCATCCCAATTAAGGCACAAATTGGAACCTAAAGCTGAAAAGTATGTATTCATTGGTTATGATGATAAGCAAATGGGATATAGGTTGTGGATTCCATCCACAAAACAATTTCTTATATCAAAGGATGTTACATTTGATGAGCAAGGTACTTGGTATGCAGGTACAATCAATATTAATGCAGGTGATGAGGAAATTATGAATTAGAAGAAAGGTAAATCAAAGGTTCAGATATTTGAAGAAGAGGAGAACAATGAAGTGCATGTTGAAGTTGAAGAAGTTCCAAGATTTGATCCAGAGTGTGATGAACCAGAAACCTCAAGGAGTGGAGAACTCAGAAGGTCATCAAGACACAAGTGGCAACCTGCAAGGTATAGCTATGACACTTCTGTTTTGGCTACCAAAGATTATGCTTATATGATAAGGGAAGATGAAGACCCTTGTACATATGAAGAGGCAAAAGGTAAGGAAAATTGGGAGAAAGCTATGCAGGAAGACTATGATGCACTAATGAAGAATCAGACTTGGGATTTGGTTCCTAAACCAAATAGCCAAAAGATTATTGGATGCAAGTGGGTCTACAAGACAAAAAGGTATGCAGATGGAAGTGTGTCTAGATATAAAGAAAGACTTGTTGTAAAGGGTTTTGCTCACACTTATGGTATAAATTATGATGAAACCTATAGTCCTCTGGCAAAGATAACAACCATCAGGACACTCATAGCTATTGCTGCATGTAAAGGTTGGAAATTATGTCAACTAGATGTGAAGAATGCTTTTCTAAATGGTTATATTTCAGATGATGTTTTCATGGAGCAACCACAAGGATTCAGAGATGGAAGGTATCCAGATCATGTATGTAAGCTCAAGAGAGCTTCGTATGGTTTGAAGCAGGCCCCAAGGGCATGGAACTATAGACTTGTAAAGTTCTTGAAAGAACTTGGATTCCAAGTATCTAAAGGAGATAGTAGCTTGCTTGTCAAAGCAAGTGATGATGGGTTCATATACATGTGCATATATGTTGATGATATAATTCTTACAGGTACAGATGAGAAAGGCATTCAAAGTCTAAAGAAGCAAATGGAGAAAGAGTTCAAGATCAGTGATTTGGGAGACTTGTCATATTTCTTGGGCATGGAGATCTCATACACTCAACATGGAGTGTATGTAACTCAAGAAAGGTATTTGAGAAACTTGTTGATCAAGTTTAAGATGAATGATTGCAGGGTAGCACCTACTCCAATGGACGTGAATCACAAGTAAAGCAGATATGGAGGAGAAGAGTTCAAAGACATGAAGCTATATCAGAGTTTGGTGGGTAGCCTGATTTATGCTACATTAACAAGACCTGATTTATCATATGCAGTTGGAGTTTTGTCTTAATTCATGCATTGTCCTAGGAAAGAACATTGGATTGCAGGACAAAGAGTGTTGAGGTACATTAAGGGTACACTCAAAGAGGGTTTGTATTATGGTTTTACATCAGATACAAACATCAAAATATATAGTGATGCAGATTGGGCAGGTAATCCTGATGATAGGACATCAACTTATGGATACTTGTGTTATGTGGGAGATAAGTTAATTTCTTGGTGTTCAAAGAAGCAACACAGAGTTGATTTGTCATCTACAAAAGTAGAGTACAAAGGTATGGTTGAAGCTGCAAAGGAAGTAATATGGCTTAAGACTCTGATGAAGAGTTTTGACATTATTCAAAGTACACCCACTATTCATGGAGATAACATGAGTTCATTGTATTTAGTTGCTAATCCTGTTTTTCATGCCAGGACTAAACACATTGAGATTCAATATCATTTTCTAAGAGAAAAGGTGATGGATAAAGAGATTGAAGTCATACATACTTCAACAAAAGATCAGATAGCTGATATGCTAACCAAAAGCTTGGATGGATCAAAGCTACAAAGATTCAAAGACATGGGAGGTATAAAGAAGATAGAGAAAACCTCAATTGATGATTGAGGGGGAGCTGTTGGTGCAGGGCAATCAACAATTGAAGTTTTAATGAAGTCAAGGTCTGATGGAGAGTGTTAATCTCCAAAAGAACAAGCTACTCTTGTAGTTAGAGCACCTCTATAACAAGAATAACTCAAACCTTCACCAATTTTAGAGGATCAATGATCAATTATGAAGATTTTGAAAAATCTGTGAAGAAGTTGACTACACAGAAAGTCTGCTGCACATATCTCTCTCATTGACTTATCAATTGTGTAAACTTTTTGATCAAACTTTTCACAAGGTGTCGCCTACAGTTTGCACACCTTCTCCAAGTTGAATTACTCCAAAAGATTCAGTATATCTTGAGAAATGATCTCAAATGTCTAAAACTGCTCTTCTGAGAAGTCGATTTAGACACCTATAACTTTTAACACTTGGTTCTCTCAATCTAGAACCCGTTGTGGAGGTGATCGCAATCCGGGTGGATCGGGTGTGGTCGTGGCACACACAGGGTGTATGAAGCTAATGAATGTTGGATGGTTTAAGGACATGAAAGTGAAATTAATGTTGAGTATGGAGAGGAGAGAGATGTTGAAATGATTATGGGAATGGGAAAGTAGGAGTGCAATTTAGATTTATGAACATGAATGATAAGAATGAAAGAGAACCATACACACGAATCAAATTTGGAAGGAAGAATGGTCCATTGAAGGAGCTTCTTAAACACTTCCTAATTCTAATTCATATGCATAGTCTTCTTTGGATGATATGTATGCATGACGTGAATAGATGGAATCCTTACACATAAACCAGTTTCGAAAGGAAGAATGGTCCAATATTGGAGCTTCTTATACACTTTCAGAAACTAATCAATATGTATGGGTATGTATGGATTATATGCATGCAAGTGAATTATGATAATAGAGTTTACTCACAAGCTCAAAGAAACATCCTCACTGGTTCAACGCAATACTGCGGAGCCTTCTCACACATAGAAGAAATAGAAGACATGTAAAAATACTTAAGAGACTGAGAGAGGAGACAAGAGACAAGTGACAAGTGACATGAATTAAAAGGATTTGAATTAAGTTACATGTAAAATATCGTCGTGGTACGTCATGCTAAGCAGTCTACTGATCAAAGGTGGTTCCGACCCTCAAACCATGACAGTTCAACCGAATGTCACACGTAAGAAGGTGAGTTCCACTCCAGTGACCCTATGTCTGTCTAGGCTCGTAACGTCTAACTAAAGAAGTCTAAGACTCATTAAAATCAGCTCTAACTCACTCACACGCTCCACCGAGGGTGAGTCAAGATAGAGATACTGGTTTCAAGAGCCTATCCTAGATAGGAGTTCTAACTTAAATTTGAAACTAGGTTCTATACTCATACTAGCTCACCTTGGATCCTCACTCGCTCAACCGAGGGTGATCGTCTCAAGGAAACCGTAAGCTAGCATGAGCCCTATGGATGCCTAACAATGATGCTCTAGGAGTTTGGAGGGGGGTTTATATAGTTTTTTGAATGAATTTGGGCCCTTGGATCTAGAGAAATCAACTCTCAACTCTAGGATCACTACTTTCGATTACAACCATTTGATTAATCAAATCAATGGCTTGGAATTGTTCTTTCTATCAAATCTAGTGTAAAGGAGTGAAATTTAGGCGCCCTCATTCTTCACCATTGGATCTGGGGATGATCTGGACCGTCGGATCAATGCTGACATCAATTCGGATAAGATAAGCCACTATTTTTGGAGAAATGCTGCATTAGTGATCTTTGATTGTAAAAAAGGTCTTCTTTTATGGAAAAAATTCGTGGATCCTCCTTCCTTTATGCTTTAGTGCATCTCCACCCTTGAATATGAGCTCATCTTGACCGTACAACATGGTTCAATCATATTTTGACATGTGGCAGACATTCAAGCCTTCAATTTTCTTATTCTAGAAAACTGTGGTGACCTTGAAAATTGGACTTTGTGCTCTTTGACCCTCCAAAAGTCTTTGATGAAGCTGAAACATTGTAGGACTATGTTTCCAAAGATCTCCTTCAGGAATATGCAGAAAAAACTCCCATCTGAATCTAACTTGTACAAGTTTGACTACATTTGGAAGCTTGCAAGGTGGCATTAAGGTGTCTAGGAAGCTCGGATAGCCTTGAAACTTTATACAAATATGTAGCCACATATGGTCTTTATACATGCCAAACCATATGGCTAACATAAATTTCTATACAAGAATTTGTAGGGTCAAACTAGAAAAAATACATTTTTACAAAATGAACATAGCATATCAATGTGCTACCAAATCCATTTTCTGCTGAAATTTGGGCTATAGACTGCCTTTGACAATCTTTACAAGTATATGGATTTTCATCTAATTTGGTGACAATGAAATTTTTGCCCTAATTTCCTAACTTTGACCAGCTTTGACCAGCTTTGACCGCTACCATGGACTTTCTTGATTTCTTTGAAACTTTGTATGTGACCTTCCTTTGACATCCTTGATGCATCCTCGACTTCTCGGGGAATTCCGGCTACCTTCACCAAATATGTTTTTTGTAGGCCTTCACAAGTGAGAGAGGAGAGTCAATCTCGACGACACCGTTTATGAAAATTCTTTTAGCCACAGACATCTTACCTTCCAACTTAAATATTGAGTGCTTGCTTGCTCAAAACTTTACACTGTGGAAGGAGAACTAATCAAAACATTAACATTACATTTTGCTCCTATTTCAGGAACCAGTGAATACTTCTTCACATATGAATGTTGTTGGGAAAGATGGATGGATGATCCAAGAGATTGAGTATGCTAAAACCTATGTCCTTTGGAAATGATGTGTGCAATGATTGAATAAGAACAGATAACTTTGGAAGTCACAAAGTCAAGAAAACCTTCTATTTTGGTCTTGACACCTGCTCAATGTTTTGCTCAGTGTGACCAGCACAGTAGCAATTGATAACATTCCTTCTAGGGGTATTCAATTAGCTTAGTAAGCTACCGTTTGCAAGTGGAATGATGTAAAATGACAAACTATACTCAGAGAAATTGATTTAGCAAAATTAGCTATACCCCCGACTTTTTAGGACTGTAGCAGAGATAGACCAGTGAGCATCTCGACGATGATTTCTCTGAATTGGCTGAATGAAATCACTTCACACTTTGTTCGCATGTAGATGAATTTGAGCTGAATCCAACAAGCTTTGAATCACTGAATTTGGAGTAGTACTGGCTGAGATATGCCCTTGAAAAGTTGACAGACTTTTGAGTAGACTAGCAGAGAACACAAAGATGAATGATGTAAATGTATCTATTGATTAACAATTGTGAACAATCCCATTGGCATGACTAGCATTGCCTAATGGTGTAGAGAGGTGTAGGCTATGGTATAGTCCTTACACACACTCAAGCTCAACAGAATGAGCCTCGGGAATGGAGTGATCTTCCCGCGACTTTTTCACATCCAATTTTATAGGAAATGACTTAGGATTTCAATTCAAATTCAAATCTTTGGCTTCCTATGATCAAGCATCTAAAAGTTTGGAGATATTCTCTGAATCAAGTGATCTACTTTTCCACGAATCACTTAGGTAGGTGATTACAAAAGATTCGAAGTCAATTTAGACTTTTACAATGAGGTAAAGTGGTAATAAACCACTAGCATATGTTCCTATGGTTCTTCATGCATGTGGATTCTTCATGATGTCTTCCAAGCCAAATGTGTACGCTTGTGATTTACACCAACAGCTCCCCCTCAAGCCAAACATTTTGGCTTAAGTCTTCATCTTCAATCTTCAAGTACATCCTGCAATCCAATCATAGATTTGAACCTGCAAAGTTTGGTCCCATCCAAAGCTTTAGTCAGCAAATCTGCACATTGCATGTTGGTTGACACATAGGTCACCTGAATGTCCTTGCTTAGCAACTTCTCTCTCACATAATGATAATGAACTTCTATGTGTTTGGTCCTGACATGATAGATAGGATTAGCTGCAAGGTGAAGAGAACTTGTATTATCTCCAAAGATAATTGGAGGCCTAGTATATAAGCCCAATTCTGAATACAAAAGCTTAATCCAAATTGCTTCTTGAGTGGCATTAGCTAGCCCTCTATACTCTACTTCTATAGAAGACAATGCAACAGTTGGTTGCTTCTTTGCAGACCATGAAATTGGTTTGTCACCTGCAAAAGAAATGTATCCTGAAGTGCTTCTCCTATCATCCTTGCATCCTACCAAATCTGCATCTGAATAAACTTTTATGTCAATATCTGAAGTGTAAGGAAAGTACAAACCATGGTTATGTTTACGCTTGAGATACTTCAAGATTCTTTTGGCAGCCTCTAAGTGAGGTATCCTTGGCTTGTGCATAAATTGACTTAGCACACTAACTCCATATGCAATATCAATTCTTGTAAGAGTAGCATAGTTAAAGCTACCTACCATACTTTGATAACCTGTAATGTCTTGGACTTCATCACCTTCATGGGCACTTAGCTTTAGGTTCACCTCCATTGGAGTACTAGCTGCTTTAGCATCCTGCAAGTGAAATTTCTTCAACATGTCCTGCACATACTTCTTCGGAGTAATGTATATTCCTGAATTAGTGTAAACTAATTCAAGTCCCAAAAATACTTCAATAGCCCAAGATCATTGATCTTGAACTCCTTCATCATTTGGCTTTTGATGCTTCTGATTCCATTGACATCATTACCTGTAATGATGATGTCATCAACATAGACATAAAGATAGATTACCTCTGAATTACTTCTCTTTATGAACAGAGAAGTATCTGCATTGCTCATGACAAAACCTTGGTCTTGGAGGTATGTAGTTAGCCTGTAATTCCATGCCCTAGGTGCCTGCTTCAATCCATATAAATCCTTCTTTAATTTGCAAACATAAGTTACCTTCTTAGGGTCTTCATAGCCAGGAGGTTGTGACATATAAACCTCTTCTGCAATCCATCCATTCAAGAAAGCATTCTTGACATCCAATTGGTACATGTTCCAATTCTTTGATGCAGCCACACTCACCAACACTCTGATTGTTGGCATCTTGGCCACAGGAGAAAATGTTTCTTCATAGGCAATGCCTTGTGTTTGTGCAAAACCCTTGGCTACTAATCTGGCCTTGTACCTGTTAATTGTTCCATCAGAATTTCTTTTCAATTTATAGATCCATCTGGATCCTATTACCTTCATGGAGTCCTTCTTGGGTACTAACTCCCATGTATCACTCTCCTTGAGTGCTTCAATCTCCTCATCCATAGCTTCCTTCCATTCTGATTTTGTGATTGCTTCTTCATATGATCCTGGTTCTTCATTTAGCAAATCCTTTGCAAGATAAATTGAATGTTTAGTAACAAGAGATGTATCATACCCATATCTGATAGGTTTTTTGCTCTCTCTTTGAGACCTTCTGATTGATTTGGCTGAAGATTCTGGTATGTCCTCAAGCTTCTTCATCTTCATTTTGCCTTTGGACTTCCATGCCTTGAACTCTTCAAGGTTGATTGTATCTTCATCATCTGAACTTGTCTCTCCATCTTGAGTAGGTTCCTCCTTTGTAAGTTCTGGAAATTCTTCTTCCAAATCATAGGGTAGTTTGACCTTCCTGCATTCATTCTCATACCAAGAATCATTCTCATCAAAGATCACATCTCTGCTTACCATAAATCCCTTATTGGTAGGGTTATAAAACCTGTAACCTTTTTTATTTAAATCATATCCAATAAAAATACATTTTTCAGCCTTGGGATCTAGCTTTCCTCTTACCTGAGAAGGAATGTGTACATATGCTACACATCCAGAAATTTTGCAGTGATCCAATGATGGTCTCTTACCATGCCATGCTTCATATGGTGTCATACCATCAAGTGACTTTGATGGTAACCTTTTTATGAGATAGGTGGCAGTAGAAACACTCTCTGCCCATAGGTAGTTAGGTAATTTCTTCTCATTAAGCATAGATCTAGCTGTCTCAACAATTAACCTATTTCTTCTTTCAGCTACCCCATTCTGTTCACGAGAGTACCTTGTGGTTATTTCCCTTCTGATGCCTCTGTCCTGCAAGAAGTCCTCAAATTCATTGGAGAAGTACTCACCTCCTCCATCTGACCTTAGCCTCTTCAAATTCCTTCCTGTCTGATATTCAACTAATGCAAGATATTTCTTAAAACAATTAAATACCTCATCCTTGTGCTTCATAAAGTATAATACAGTTCATCTGCTATAGTCATCAATAAAAGACACATAGTACCTTGAACCTGAGACTAAGGGGTCTTTGCTAGGTCCCCATACATCTGTGTGTACAAGCTCTAGATAGTCTTCATGCACATATCCTTTCTTGGAGAAGGGTAACCTGTGAGACTTACCAAATTGACAAGCACCACACTTGTAAATCATATGTTGCTTGGATACATTAGGTATCCCAAGCACACATTGGTCCCTGCACATTTGCTTCAAGGTCCTTTCTCCTATGTGCCCTAATCTCTTGTGCCAAATCTCAAGCTCTGAAAGTGTTTGATCTTTATAACTGTATAATGCAATATTTTTTGTATCTTCCAACTCAAAAGTGAAAAGTCTACTTGATTTTTCTCCTTTAGCTATCCTTTTGAATCCATGTCTTGGGTCCTCCACAAATGCTCCATACTGATTGAATCTGACCTGCAACCCTTTCTCTACAATCTAACCAACACTCATTAAGTTCTTTGTAATGGTTGGTACATAGAGTACTCTGCTCAACAAATTCTGATTACCATCACAAGTTTTCACATTTCCAACTTTAACTACAGAATGCTTTGTATCATCACCTCTTTGGACTTGGTGTTTACCTTTTGGTTCCTCAAGATCAGAGAGTAGTGCAACATTACAAGCCACATGATTTGAACACCCTGAATCAATATAAAATAAGTGATCATCATTTGTACCTGACTTTGAAGTCATGTTCATGATCAAGAGAGAGTCATCCTGCTCCTCTGTGTAGTTGTTGTAGTCCTTTCTATTTCTGAATCCTCCTTGGTAGTTCCCATTGTAATTGTTGTTGTATTTGTTATAATTGTTGTTGTGGCCTTGGTGATGGTTGAACCTTCCTCTAGACTGAGAGTATCCACCCCTTTGATGGCCTCTTCCTCTCTAATTTTTGTAATTCCTGTAACACTCATCTGTGGTGTGATTTGACAACCCACAAATGTTACATGGTGATGAGTTATAGGGTCTCCCCCTACCTTGCTTACCTCCTCTGCCCCTACCTCTTGAAGATCTACCTCTCCTTGCATAGTTGGCTTGGGAGGTAGAGCATTCATCTTCCACCTTCTTACTCTTGCCTTTATCCTTAGATTTCTTATCAGTGTATAGGGCAGAAGAGTTGTTACCTTTGGTAGTATCTCCACTCTTGGTAAGCTTTGCTTCATGTGTGAATAGTTGACCCATGAGAGTTGTAAGATCTGGAGTGTGCATGTCCATGTAGAGATCCATTACAGTGGTGAAGCTTTCCCACTTGTCATCAGCCTTGATTCCATTAATTACCTACCTTACAATTTGTTCTTCTTCAATTTCTTCTCCTATGCTTGCTAACTGATCTGCAACATCTTTGATCTTGGTCACAAATTCTGAAACAGCTTGCTTAGGTTGCTTCCTTAGTGTTGTGAATTCAATCCACAACTGATTTTTCCTAGCCCTTGTATTAGAGGAAAAATATGATGACAAGGTTTCCCAAGTCTCTTGGGAAGTCTTACAATTTCAGATATGAGGTAAAAGAAAGTCAGATATAGAGTTGAGTAAATAAGACCTTGCCAATGCATCCCTTGCACACCATGTGTTGAGTTTTTCTTGCTCCTCCTTGGTTGGCAAACCTCTTGCTTTGAATGAGGGCAATTCCTCATCTCCTGAGATGTATCCATAGAGACTCCTTCCTTGTAAGTAGGTCTTCATCCTTAGAGACCAAGCTTGATAGTTGTTCCTGTCCAATTTATCAATGAATGAAGGAAAACCATCTCCCATTTTACCTTATTTTCTCTCATACCACTATTGCGAAAGATGGATGGATGATCCAAGAGATTGAGTAGGTACTGCTAAAACCTGCTTTGTACCAGCCCTCTTTAGCTTCAGACTTGATTAGTAGACGTCCTTAGCTTCCCAATGACACCAAGAAATAGCCTATGTCCTTTGGAAATGATGTGTGCAATGATTGAATCAAAACAGATAACTTTGGAAGTCACAAAGTCAGGAAAACCTTCTATTTTGGTCTTGACACCTGCTCAATGTTTTGCTCAGTGTGACCAGCACAGTAGCAATTGATAAAATTCCTTCTAGGGGTATTCAATTAGCTTAGTAAGCTACCATTTGCAAGTGTAATGATGTAAAATGACAAACTATACTCAGAGAAATTGATTTAGCAAAATTAGTTATACCCCCGACTTTTTAGGACTATAGTAGAGATAGACCAGTGAGCATCTCGACGACAGTTTCTCTGAATTTCCTGAATGAAATCACCTCAATCTTTGTCAGCATGTAGATGACTTTGAGCTGAATCCAACAAGCTTTGAATCACGGAATTTGGATTAGTATTGACTGAGATATGCCCTTGACAAGTTGACAGACTTTTGAGTAGACTAGCAGAGAACACAAAGATGAATGATGTAAATGTATCTATTGATTAACAATTGTGTACAATCCCATTGGCATGACTAGCATTGCCTAATGGTGTAGAGAGGTGTAGGCTATGCTATAGTCCTTACACACACTCAAGCTCAACAGAATAAGCCTCGGGAATGGAGTGATCTTCCCGCGACTTTTTCACATCCAATTTTATAGGAAATGACTTAGGATTTCAATTCAAATTCAAATCTTTGGCTTCCTATGATCAAACATCTAAAAGTTTGGAGATATTCTCTCAATCAAGTGATCTACTTTTCCACGAATCACTTAGGTAGGTGATTACAAAAGATTCTAAGTCAATTTAGACTTTTACAATGAGGTAAAGTGGTAATAAACCACTAGCATATGTTCCTATGGTTCTTCATGCATGTGGAGTCTTCATGATGTCTTCCAAGCCAAATGTGTAGGCTTGTGATTTACACCAACAAATGTTCCTACTCATAATTCTCACAGCGTGTTTACAATTAGGCTCTCAAACGTTAACCATAGACTCATTAACTATGGACTTAGACGTCTACAAAAGGATTCTTGAAATGATCAAGCACAGAAGGAGAATGCACAGAAACATCGGGCGCAATTTTCTTTCATTCCTGAAGGATTTTACAACTGAATGATGAGAGAGACTTAACTCACTTCTAGGATGTCTAATCACTCATACAACTACTGATTTCTCTATTCTCATGCTCTCTCATATTTGCCCCGACTTTTTACTTGTATATATAGACCAATATTTACAATATCATGACTATACAAAAGTGTAAGTGAACTATCTCTGAATTAATGTACGCTCTCTCATTGAAATGACCTATCCTTTTATGCCATAGGTCTAACTCAGACATCTTTTGACTTCCATAAGTAAATAAAGCATGTCCCACATTACCTTGGACTTTGAGAGTAAACAACCTTCCTTCTTTTTTACCTGCAATAATGTTTCTATATCCCTGATTTGGATCTTGCACATAAACACCATCATTTGTGAATCTGACTTCATATCCCTTCTCCACAATTTCCCCTACACTTATCAGATTTTTAGGAATAGTAGGAACATAAAGTACCTTGCTCAAGAGTGTACTTCCATTCTTTGTCTTCACTGATCCAATGCTTTCCACCTTATGCTTAGTATTGTCACCTGTTTGAACTGTATGTCCATTCACCTTTGCTTCCATATCAGTCATCAAAGATATATTGCCACTCAGATGATTGCTAAATCCTGAGTCAATATAAAACACCCTTTGGTCTTCCCCTACTACTTCATGAGTTGCATTCAAGATAAGAGTCATATCATCCTTCTGATCTGATGCATAATTATAATAATTGTTGTTGTAGGACTGAGATTGAAAACTTCTTCCACCTCCTCTAGCATATGATGTCCTACCACCTCTTCCTCTGAAGTTGCCTCTTTGGTTTCTGCCTCCTCTACCTCTTTGACTGAAACTCTGGTTATTACTTCCACCATTTTGATTGTTATACCAACAATCATTTTCCAAATGATTGGTTCTGCCACAAATCCAACAAGCTTTAGTATTATCTTTGTTCTTACCTCCTCTTCCTTTACCTCGGAAGTTCATCTTTCCTTTTGTAAAGTTAGCTTGACTTGAGATCCCTTCATCATCAGTTGACTGCTTCCCTTTGCCATTCTTTTTCTTGTCCTTGGAGTACATAGCTTGGCTTGCACTCCTATCATTGTCTCCCTTAATGTCCTGCTCAAAAGTTAGCATGTGTCCTAGCAGTTGAATAAGATCAGGAGTAAAGTGATCAAGTGACAATTCTATGGACAATATGAAAGGCTTCCACTTCTCATCTCCTCTCAGACCTGTACGTATTTGCCTTACCAACTTATCTTCTTCAATGTCTTCATCTACTACTCCCAAGCTATCTGCAATATCTTTCATCCTTGCCACATAATCAGAAATTGATTGTGAACTCTTCTTCTTAAAAGTTGTGAATTCTGCCCATAATGAGGACTTCCTTGACTTGGTTGTGTTTTGGAAATGCTCTTCCAAAGCATTCCAAACATCTGTTGCACTTTCCAATCCTCTGATGTGAGGTAGAAGATAATCATTTACAGCCATGTAAATAATGCTCCTAGCTTGAGCATCCTTTCTCATCCACGTCTTCAAATCTGCAAGCTCTTCCCTAGTTGGAATACTAGTGTAGCTCAGTGATGAGTAGCACCTCCTTTAATGTCAATCCGGGAAGACGTGAGGATGGTATGATAACCTCGATCAAGTGAAGGCACAAGTGCGTGAGTGAGAAGCACACAAACATGCACACACATACACACACACGTGCACACACGGCAAGAACAAAGAGGAAGACAATGGAGTTCTCTTAGATTACTTCCAAAATGCTCATACAAGTTCAATTCTATTACAAGCTAGCCTCAAAAATGAGCTCTCTAGCTCTATTTATAGTTTTTGACTAGGTTTTGGCCCTGCCCAGACCTAGTGTCTGGCCTAGTTAAAAATTAGGTTCTAGGGCCTCTTTGAAGGCTCAAACGGAGTCTAAAAAATATGAAAATTGGTAGGTAGCTACTTCTAATGCTCCTCAAGCTCAAGGACTCCTTGGCTTGCACAAAATGGAGCTACAAAAATATGAAATGAAATTTAAAATGGTTTTTAGTGATGAAAATCACTATTTTTGTAGGGATTTCTTCTAACAGTTTGACATACATTTCCTGGAGCTCCCTATTTGCTCCTTCTTCTTGTGTGCCCACCTCTTTGTTACATGAAAAATTTAGATGGCCTACTTGCCAGATCTTCTTTGACTACTCTGTCTGCTTGTGCCTTCTCTTCATTCCGGCTCCCTTCGTTGGCTTCCTTGTCTTGTGAGTCCTTCAGTTCCTTGACTGCTGCCAACACCCCCCTCTCTCGCGTCTGTCGTCTCTGACAGACCCTTGTTGAGTGGGTCGTTGGATGTAGTACTCCACAACATCTGTGGCTAAATGATGTTTTGCTATTCTCAACCATTTGGCCAAATCAGTGAGTAGGGCATCCCAGTCTACTAACCCTTGAACTTCTGGATGTGGCATACGTAGCTTTTCTGAATGTAGAGCTTGTTCCACCGTACATAACTCTAATAGGTGAGATTGGCAAAATTCCTTCTAGAGATATTCTATTAGCTTAGTAAGCTACCATTTGCAAGTGGAATGAGATAAAATGATAGACTATACTCAGAGAAATCACTTTAGCAAAGTTAGGGACACTCCCGACTTTTTAGGAACTCTGCAAAAAAATACCAGAGAGCAGTTCGATGGCGATTTCTCGAAAATAGCTGAACCAAACTTCTTCAAACTTTTTAGTCTTGTATAATACTTTGTGTTGGTTCCAACAAGCCTTGAATCACTTGATTTGGATAAGTAGATCCTGAGATATGCCTTGTAGAAGTTGACAGACTTGGAGTAGTATACTCAGAGAATTACAGAGTAGATGAATGTAAGTATTTGTATTAGATCATGTAAATGTACATTCCCATTGGCATGATAAACATAGCTCAATGGTACTCAGAGGTGTAGGCTATGGAGTAGACCTCACACACTCAATGATTGATACAGAAATGCCTCGGAATGAGTGAAGTACACTGGCGACTTTTTTCCTTGTAGTTTTTATAGATTTGAGTTGAATTCAAAATTCAAAAACTCCTAGAATGTTTCACCTAAAAGTTGATTGAGATATTCCCTCAATCAATAAATCAATTTTTCCACGACTTAATCAAGTAGGTGTGATTACATAAGATGCCAAGTCATATAGACTTTTACAATGCATAAAGAAGTAAGAACTTATAAGCATAAGTTCACATGGTCCTTTCTTCAAGTGAATTAAGCTTCCAAGGTTTTAACTCCAAATTTCCAAGGTTCCAAGCCAAGTGTGAAGGCTTGAATTGCACCAACAGCTCCCCCTCAAGCCAAACATTTGGTTCAAGTCCTCATCTTCATTCTTCAATCACATCCTATAATCCAATCATGGATTTAAATCTGCATAACTTGTTTCCATCCAAAGCTTTAGTAAGTAAATCTGCACATTGCATATTAGTGGACACATAAGTCAATTGAATGTCTTTGCTTAGCAACTTTTCTCTCACATAGTGGTAATGAACCTCTATGTGTTTGGTTCTAGCATGATATATTGGATTAGCTGCAAGGTGAAGAGAGCTTGTGTTATCTCCAAAGATAATTGGAGGTCTAGTGTATAGACCTAATTCTGTATACAAAAGCTTCAACCAGATAGCTTCTTCAGTGGCATTGGCTAGCCCTCTATACTTTGCTTCAGTAGATGGCAAAGCTACTGTAGGTATTTTCTTGGTTGACCAAGAAACGGTTTATCACCTGCAAAAACATCATTGATCTTGAACTCCTTCATCATCTGTCCTTTGATGCTTCTAATACCATTGACATCATTGCCTGTAATGATGATGTCATCAACATAAACACATAAGTAGATTACCTCTGTACTACTCCTCTTTATGAATAGAGAAGTGTCTGCTTTACTCATCACAAATCCTTGTTCTTGGAGATATGTTGTCAACCTGTAATTCCATGCTCTAGGTGCCTGCTTCAATCCATATAGAGCCTTCTTCAATTTACAAACATAATTTATCTTCTTGGGATCTTCATAGCCAGGTGGTTGTGACATGTAGACTTCTTCAGATATCCATCCATTCAAGAAAGCATTCTTGACATCTAATTGGTACATGTTCCAATTCTTGGATGCAGCTACACTCACTAGTACTCTGATTGTTGGCATCTTAGCCACAGGAGAAAATGTCTCCTCATAATCAATGCCTTGGGTTTGTGAAAACCCCTTGGCTACCAACCTAGCTTTGTACCTGTTGATTGTTCCATCTGAGTTTCTCTTTAGTTTGTAGATCCATCTAGATCCTATTACCTTCATAGAGTCCTTCTTGGGTACCAAGTCCCATGTGTCACTCTCCTTGAGAGCTTCTATTTCTTCATCCATAGCTTCTTTCCATTCAGGTTTGGTGATTGCCTCTTCATATGTACCTGGTTCTTCATTCAACAAATCCTTTGCAAGATATACAGAATGCTTGGTTACAAGAGAAGTATCATACCCATATCTGATAGGCTTCTTACTTTCTCTCTGAGATCTCCTCATTGCTTGAGTTGAGGATTCTGGTATATCCTCTAGCTTCTTCATTTTCATCTTCCCTTTGGACTTCCATGCCTTGAATTCCTCAAGGTTAATTGTGTCATCATCATCTGAACTTGAGTCTTCTTTTTGGATTGGTTCCTCCTTGGTGAGCTTTGGGAAATCTTCTTCCATATCATAGGGTAGACTAACCTTCCTGCATTCATTCTCATACCATGAGTCTTTCTCATCAAAGATGACATCTCTGCTTACCTTGAAACCTTTGTTTGAGGATTTGTAGAATCTGTACCCTTTCTGGTTCAAGTCATAACCAATGAAGATACATTTTTCAGCTTTAGGGTCTAGCTTTCCCCTTACCTGTGAGGGAATATGCACATATGCAATACAACCAAAGATTTTGCAATGATCTAATGATGGTCTCTTACCATGCCAAGCTTCATAAGGTGTCATTCCATCAAGTGTCTTTGATGGCAACCTGTTAATAAGATAGGTGGCAGTAGATACACTCTCTGCCCAAAGATAATTTGGCAACTTCTTCTCATTAAGCATAGACATGTTTCTACAATGAGTCTATTCCTTCTTTCAGCTACCCCATTTTGTTCAGGTGAGTACCTTGTAGTTATCTCCCTTTTGATGCCTCTTTCCTGCAAGAAGTCTTCAAACTCATTGGAGAAGTATTCTCCTCCTCCATCTGACCTTAGCCTCTTCAAGTTTCTTCCTGTTTGGTTTTCAACAAGTGCAAGATACCTCTTGAAACAATGAAACACTTCATCTTTATGCTTCATAAAGTATAAGATAGTCCATCTGCTATAATCATCAATGAAAGACACATAGTACCTTGATCCTGAAATGGAGGGATCCTTGCTAGGTCCCCAAACATCTGTGTGTACCAAATCTAGGTAGTCTTCATGCATGAAACCTTTCTTTGAATAGGGCAACCTGTGAGACTTACCAAACTGACAAGCACTACACTTGTAAATCATATGTTGCTTGGATACATTAGGTATCCCAAGCACACATTGATCCCTGCACATTTGCTTTAGGGTTCTTTCACTTATGTGACCTAACCTCTTGTGCCATATTTCTAACTCTGAAAGTGTTTGATCCTTGTAATTGTATAAAGCAATGTTTTTAGTGTCTTCTAGCTCAAAAGTAAACAATCTACCTGATTTCTCTCCCTTGGCTATCCTTTTGAATCCATGTCTTGGGTCCTCTACATATGCTCCATGTTGAGTGAACCTGACCTGCAAACCTTTCTCCACAATCTGACCAACACTCATTAGGTTCTTGGTAATGGTTGGTACATAAAGTACCCTGCTCAATAGATTCTGGTTCCCATCACAAGTTTTCACATTTCCAATCTTTACAACAGAATGTTTAGTATCATCACCTATCTGTACCTGATGTTTGCCCTTTGGTTCTTCCAAATCAGAGAGTAGTGCCACATTACCAGCTACATGGTTAGAACACCCTGAATCAATATAAAATAAATGATCATCATTTGTACCATCCTTGGAGGTCATATTCATGATCAATAGGGAGTCATCTTGCTCCTCTGTGTATTTGTTGTAATCCCTTCTATTTCTGAATCCACCTTGGTAGTTACCATTGTGGTTGTGGTTGTAATTGTTGTTGTACTGATTGTTGTATCCATTGTAGCCTTGGTGTTGGTTGAATCTGCCTCTACCTTGAGAGTATCCACCTCTTTGATAGCCTCTTCCTCTCTGATTCTTATAATTTTTGTAGCACTCATCTGTGGTATGGTTAGACAATCCACAAATGCTGCATGGTGATGAGTTGTAGGGTCTCCCCCTACCTTGCTTACCTCCTCTGCCCCTGCCTCTTGAAGATCTACCTCTGCCTGCATAATTAGCTTGGGAGGTAGAGCCTTCTTCATCTTGCTTCTTCCCTTTACCTTTATCCTTAACTTTCTTATCAGTGTATAGAGCAGAGGGGTTATTACCTTTTGATTGATCTCTAGCCTTTGTAGACTTTGCTTCATGTGTGAATAGTTGGCCCATGAGAGTTGTGAGATCTGGGGTATGCATGTCCATGTAGAGATCCATTGCAGTGGTGAAGCTCTCCCACTTATCATCTGCCTTTAGTCCATTGGTTACTTGCCTTACTATTTGTTCCTCTTCAATCTCCTCTCCAATACTTGCTAATTGGTCTGCCACATCCTTGATCTTGGTCACAAATTCTGAGACTGATTGCTTTGGTTGCTTCCTAAGGGTTGTGAATTCAATCCACAATTGATTCTTTGTGGCTCTTGTGTTAGAAGAAAAGTATGATGACAAGGTTTCCCAAGTCTCTTGGGAAGTCTTACAATTCTTGATGTGAGGTAAAAGGAAATCAGATATAGAGTTAAGAAGATAAGACCTTGCCAATGCATCTTTTGCACACCATGTGTTGAGCCTCTCTTGTTCATCCTTGGTGGGTAGTCCTCTAGCTTTGAATGAGGGCAATTCCTCATCTCCTGATATGAATCCAAATAAGCTTCTTCCTTGTAGATAGGTCTTCATCCTTAGAGACCAAGCTTGGTAATTGTTTCTGTCCAATTTGTCAATGAATGAAGGAAAACCATCTCCCATGTTACCTTATTTGCTCTGATACCATTGTTGGGAGAAATGGTTGGATGCACTCAAAAGATTGAGTAGATGCTGCTAATCCTGCTTTGCACCAGCCCTCTTTGACTCCAGATATGCTTAGTAGACTCCTTGAGCTTCCAAATGATACCAAAATATGCTATATGTACTTTGGAAAAGGTTTGAGTAATGACTTGATCAAAACAGATAAGTTTGTAAATCACAAAGCTAAAAAAACTTTCTATTTTTGTCTTGATACCTGCTCAGTCTTTCACTCAGATAGACCAGTACAGTTACAATTGGCTAAATTCCTTCTAGAGATATTCTATTATCTTAGTAAGCTACCATTTGCAAGTGGAATGAGATAAAATGATAGACTATACTCAGAGAAATCACTTTAGCAAAGTTAGGGACACTCCCGACTTTTTAGGAACTCTGCAGAAAAATACCAGAGAGCAGTTCGATGGCGATTTCTCGAAAATGGCTGAACCAAACTTCTTCAAACTTTTTAGTCTTGTAGAATACTTTGTGCTGGTTCCAACAAGCCTTGAATTACTTGATTTGGATAAGTAGATCCTGAGATATGCCTTGTAGACGTTGACAGACTTGGAGTAGTATACTCAGAGAATTACAGAGTAGATGAATGTAAGTATTTGTATTAGATCATGTAAATGTACATTCCCATTGGCATGATAAACATAGCTCAATGGTACTCAGAGGTGTAGGCTATGGAGTAGACCTCACACACTCAATGATTGATACAGAAATGCCTCGGAATGAGTGAAGTACACTGGCGACTTTTTTCCTTGTAGTTTTTATAGATTTGAGTTGAATTCAAAATTCAAAAACTCCTAGAATCTTTCACCTAAAAGTTGATTGAGATATTCCCTCAATCAATCAATCAATTTTTCCACGACTTAATCAAGTAGGTGTGATTACATAAGATGCCAAGTCATATAGACTTTTACAATGGGTAAAAAAGTAAGAACTTATAAGCATAAGTTCACATGGTCCTTTCTTCAAGTGAATTAAGCTTCCAAGGTTTCAACTCCAAATTTCCAAGGTTCCAAGCCAAGTGTGAAGGCTTGAATTGCACCAACACACTACTAGTGGGAGGTGAAAGTGGCGGAGTTGGAGGGAGAGGGGGTAAGGGGGGTGACGAGGGTGCACTGGATGTATGGGCTTCCTTAGTGTCATGAATGGTATGAGTTGTGCCCGTGGTTGTGGATGTGGTGCCATGTGGTTCTGATACTAATACATTCATTTGTCTTCCTGATCGAGGGGGGCGTCTGCCATATCGTTGTTACGATCGTCGTGAATATGCAAGAGTGGTATGCACCGTCTCAGGTACCCCCAACTCATTCGATATCATGTCAAGGGTTGCTTTGTATTGCTTGTCCACACCTTCCTCCTCAAGGATTTGGTTCATGAGGGCTTTTCCTGCTGCCAGGGATAGTTTGTGTTGTTCTTGAACTCGGTTGATGGTATCATACAACTTTTTCAATTGCTTCGTATAAGCGAGGGCACCCTCAAGTTCCTGTAGAACTTCTTGCTCATATTCCTACTCTTCTTCATCGGACAATCCTTCTCGATCCTCCTCTTGCTCGTCTTCATCATCATCCTCCACTTCGACTACGTCTGGTTGGACTGGGTGGGGTTGTTCTGTGACTGTCTGCTGCTCGCTTGCCTGCTCTGCCTTCACTTCTAAATTCGTAGCATTGATTATTCTGGCTACCTCTTCATCAGCTAGATCTTCCAATGTAAAGCCATGAGGAAACTCTAAGTCGGTTGGTATAGGTGGAAACACCAGATTCGGTCTGTCTGTGCTATGTCTTGGTAACTTGATAGTGAATGGTTGCACTCACCTTGGAAGCCGTGGAGTGGTTTCTGGTGTCAGTGTAGCACCTCGGGCCTGTGCACAAGGCATTTGAACTACGCCTCTCATTTTCTTGGATGGAGACCTTGTGGTTGATAGTTTGCGTTGAAATTCCTGTACCTTGGTCCAAATTAGTGCCCTTTGAACTGGCACATCATAGGCCAGACATCTGTAAACAATCCTTGTGAGGGCACAACATCCATACAGTACTGATTTTTGCTTTTAATACCACCGTTGATGTGCCAAGTGGATTTGGCCAATAATCCAGTGAGGCATGTTGATTGTCAAATCGAAGGCATCTACTAAATATAGACTGAACCATATCTTCTTGGGTGGCATTTGTGAACCTCTCTTGAGCGGGGAATGCGAAATGCTGCATGCACATCCGGAGATGAATGGAAATAGTAGGTGTCATTACCACCATGTCCTTTAGTTTCGTCAGATTCCTGTTCTTCATGTTGTCGGGTACCATAGTCTCTTTCTCGGTGGGAATATGCATACCTTTCATGTTGAGAGCTTCCCTCACCAAGTTGTTCGTCAATCTAAACCGTTTCAGCTCATTGCCCCTTGTGAGAGATGGAAGGACAAAGGTGTTGTAGCCCTTTTTCTCTTTGCTCGGAGTGAGGGTGCTAATCAAATACGAGCACCTTAGAAAGTCGGGCTTTGGCAATTAGGCTTTGAAGTAATCGTATAGTCCCGCCTTCTTCCATATCGGTTTCAACCCTTCATTATTTTGTAGTCTCTCAAACTCCCTGGTGAAGAAGTGATACCTGCCCCAGCGCCCGTTGAACTCTATCTCTGCCTCCCATAGGTAAGTGCCTTCTCCCAGAGGTCCTGCCACGTCACTAAACCAATGTGAGTTTTTTTTGACTGGCATTGTGTGCCCCTGTGGAGGATTCTGAATCGGTATGGCATGTAATGCTCTCAATGCCACTGGGCGCTCCTTCAATTCCTCCTCAATGGGGAGACTTTCAATGTTCACGATTTGAGGGTTGGTGCCTGCCTGGGAGCTAGTTCCTCCAGCCTCGGCCATGTTGAAGGGAGTGGTTACCGGTTCTGTGAGAATATACAAATGAATGTTAACATTGCAAATGGACACCAAGTGGTCACGTGTCCCCATTACAACATTAACATGAGGTTTTAGTGATATGTTACTTAGTCAGTGAGTGCTTGGTGGTTGTGGGTGTGGTTAGTGGATGGATTGTCCTAAAAGCTAAATGGAAGGATGCAGTGTGAGAATGATGCTGTTAGTAGGTGGAGGTGACTTTACAAGTGGGGTCGGGGGGTTTGTTACACGCTTTGGGCTGCCAAACAAACTGAATGGCTGGTGGTCTTGATTTACTGGAGACTCCGGAGGGATTTATAAGAGTGTCTGCATGGCAATGAGGCCTTTTAGGGACCCATTTACAAGTCATTCTACTTGTGCTCATGGGAGAATATGTGTTCGTGCATGATGTATAAGAATGGGTATCAGATATTCGAGTGAGTGAACCATGTTGTACAGGGTGTGGTCTCGGTGTAGCCCTGTCGTCTCAACTTCATCCTTCTGATGCATTCTAAAGCTTCTGCTTGAGCTTCTTCTCGAATTTGCTTTTCTTCCTCTTTGCGTTTCTTGGAAATGTTGAGTCGATTTAGCATCTCTTCAATCAGAGGTTCCTGATATAACTTGACTCTGCACCCGCTTATGCAGCTAGGTAGAATATCGCCTTCTAATGTGGCTAGTTGTACTGCTCCACTCGTTGAGATCCTATTTATGATCATAGGTCCATAGCCACGCTTCTCTAATTTTCTCGCATGTTGCTTCAGGGTGTAGACTAAAACTAAATCTCCTGCCTTCAAGCCTTTATCCTTAACATGGGTGTCAAAGTATGCCTTCTGTCGCTTCTTAGCTGCATATATCCCTGCGGCAGCCCTTAGTCTTGTTTCTCCTAATCGCTCAAGGTCAAAGATCCTAGAGGAGAGCTCATGGCCCGTCCACTCATGCTCCTGTGCTACCTTTAGTGTCGGTATCAAGAAGTCCAATGGTAGCACTGCATTTTGGCCAAACACCATTTGAAAAGGAGTGGCTTGGAGTACCGTTTTATAGGCAACTCGGTATGCCCAAACAGCATGGTGTAGCTGTTTGTCCCAATCAAAGCGTTTATTATTCACCAATTTGGTAAGCACATTGCATAGAATCTTGTTTGTGCTTTCGGCTTGCCCATTAGCTTGTGGGTGATAGGGAGCAGACTTCTTGTGTACTACCAAGAATTCTTGGAGAAGATTTTCAATAACTTCATTCAAGAAGTGGGTGCCTCTATCACTTACTAGCTCTATGGGTAGCCCGTATCTAGTGAAGACATTCTCAAATAAGAACTTAGAGGTCGTCTGAGCATCATTCTTTGTCGTAGCTTTTACCTCTACCCACTTGGTTAGATAGTCTGTGGCCACAATGATATATTCAACATGTGAACCCTTAGCTGGGGGATTAATCAGACCAACAAAGTCTATTCCCCACTTAGAGAATGCACGTCCACCCATCATAGGTTTCAGAGCCATCTCATCTTTGCGTATAGGATACTGAGTTCGCTGACAGACATCACATCTCTTCACATAGGTATGTGCATCCATGTGAAGGGTAGGCCACCAAAAGCCCGCAAATAGTATTGCCTTGATCACCCGATCTGGTCCAAAATGTCCTCCGACTACACCTTGGTGAGCAGTTTCCAAGATCTTGAGATATTCACTCTCATGGACACATAGTCTCAGGTAACCATCTTTACCACGCTTGTATAGATTATCACCAATGAGTGAGTAATCTAGGGCTTCTTGTCCTAGAATTCTTTGTCTGGCCAGTGTCATATCTTGAGGGAATGTTCTCGTCCTCAAGAAGGCTACTAATGGTTCACTCCAATCTGGCACTATGGACACTTGATAAAGAGTGGCATGTTCCACAGGTGGTTTAGTGCAGCAGATTGAGCATTCCTTGCACAACTTTTGGACATCAGCTTCCATAGTCGGCCAATGCACTCGGAGTCTCCTTAGTGCCATGATTTGGTATTTCTGGGCTTTTACTACCTCCTTATCTTGAGTGTTTATGACTGGGTGGTTAGGCCCGTATGTCAATACTTGCACTAATGGCTTAGCCCACTGAGGTACAACTTCCAAATTAAACAAGTAAGTATCAGGAAGGTCATCTGATACTCCTTGCGATGCTTCTCCAGATGTGAGCCTAGAGAGATGGTCTGCTCTCAAGTGAGTCTTTCCTTTCCTCACCACAACCTTAAAGGCGTATTCCATTAGTAGGAGAAACCATCTTACTAATCTACCTATATTGCATGGCTTGTTCACGAGATATAACAATGCTTCTTAACCGCATATACCATGCCTAATCCTTCTCTTTCAGTGGTTGTATAATTTCGTTCAGCTGCATTCAATTGTCTACTAGCATAGGCAATTGGAAGATCCATATTACCTTCACCAGTAGGTTGTGTGAGTACACATCCAATAGCATAATTGGATGCATCTACATGAACATGAAAGGGCTTATTCCAATCTGGTATGGTCAAGATTGGTGTTGAACACAATCTTCTTTTGAGCTCATTGAAGGAGTCCTCACATTCATCAGTCCACTCAAAGTTACTCAAAAGTCCATACAGAGGCTTTGCTATGATGGCATACATGTGTATAAACCGTCGGTAATAACCGCAATGCCCCATGAAAGCTTGTACTTCTTTGACATTCCTTGGCTTAGGTAGTTCTGCGATGGCTCTTACTTTCTCTTCATGAGTGGATATGCCATTCTTTGACACTATGTGTCCTAGAATCTTGCCTTTCCTGACCATGAAAACACACTTTTCTAGGTTCAGGCAGACTTGATACTCCCTACATTTATCAAAGATTTGTCTGAGTTCAGGTATATGGGTCTGTCTAATGTTGGAATGAGCACAGAGGTCATCAACATAGACTTCTAAATTCTTCCTCAAGAACTCTTTAAATACATGACACATCAATCTTTGGAAGGTTTCAAGAGCATTGGTAAGCCCAAATGGCATTACCCTAAAGGCGAATATGCCCCATTCTGTGGCAAAAGCTATCTTATGCTGGTCTTCCGGAGCAATGGCTACCTGATTGTAGCCCGAAAATCCATCAAGGAAATTGTACACTTCCTTGCCCGCTACTTTTCCAATAGATGTTCGGTAATTGGAAGTGGATAGTTATCTCGAATTGTGGCTGCATTAACCTTCTTCAAGTTAATGCACACACGTAACTTTCCATTCTTCTTAGGCACAACTACAATGGGGGATACCCAATCAGTGTGCTCAATTTCATAGATAAATCCAGCTTCTATCATTCTATCTATCTCCTCTTTGATCTTCACGGCCTAGTTATCGTTATAAGTATATGGCTTCTGCTTAGATGGTTTGGCATCTAACGTCATGGGAATCGTGTGTGAGCATATGTCTGGGTCTACACCTTTTAAATCCTTGTAACTCCAAGCGAATACATCTCTGTATTCTCTTAGCAAGGCTATTAGCTCATGCTCTTCTTCTTCCGTTAGGTCATGTCCTATGTAAGTACATCTCTCTTCTCCTTCTTCTAGGGCTACCACTATTTTCTTGGTGGTTTCTTTGTTATCATAGGCCTCTCCTGTTGAGCCTCACGTTTAGGCATTCTTATCATGACTCTCCTATCGTATATCTCATACTTTTTAAAATTGTCAGGGACCTCAAACAAAGGTTCTTCCTCTTCTGGTGTGACTTCTCTCTTCTTTCTTTTCTTTCCTTCATCCTTAGGGGTCACTTGTGTGGCCAACCTTACATCATTTGTAAGCTCTCCATGTCTCTGAGGATGAGCTTCCACTTCATAGAAGTATTCTTCGTCTGATGCAAATGGTGGGTCCATAATGATTGACTCTAGATCAGAGTCACTTACATCCTCAAATGCATTAGGTCTAGGTTTGCATTCTTCTAACACTACATCTCCCATGATTGGTTCTATGGAGAAGACTGAAATGTCATAGCCAGGTGGGGTGTCCATTGTTCTTCATTGATGGCTACATCCATTGTTGCTAAAATTTCCGCCCAACCATGAGGTTCAAATTCTTCATCCGGGAATACTACAGGTGCATAGGCTGGGTCTTGGATTGATCTATGGGTTTCTTTTGCACCTACCTCTCTAGCTTTTTCTCTCTTCTCCTCTTCTACTGCCACTTTGCACATCCATAAGTGGGTGTCTTCATGCATCCATGAGGATCCTGATCCTGTGGAATGCACAGACTCCGTGTCATCCTTGGCTCTATGGATGGGATTCCATTGAATAGGCGGTACATCTCTATGAGAGTAATACTTGAGATTGACTTTGGTCGTAACACCTAAGTGTTGCAAATACAAGGAATTGGTTCCCCAATCTTGTACTACTTGCAACTGTCGCATAAATGGTCTTCCCAAGATCATCTCATAGGCATGGTTCTTGCTAAAGTCGTAGATAGCAAATGTATGCTCAAACTCTACACCATAAGTGGTGAGAGTTATTCCTTCAAGTAGTCCTAAAGGCCTCTCTATGTGACCATCAGCCATCTACAATTTCATCCTCGTGGGCCTGAGTGCTGGCTTGCCCCAACACTTCCATAGGGAAGTGGTAGCAATTGCAACTCCTGCACCAGAGTCCAGAATTGCCTTGGTTGTGTATCCTTGATGGGTGATGGGAAGATAGGTGTTTCCTTCTTTTCCTTCACTCATGTCTCCTATCTTGTCCAAAGGTATCTCTGGCACTGCTCTATGGGATCCTACCTGGGAACGAGGTTTCGCTATCTCTGGTACTTGTTTGGCTACATGTTTCCATAGTTCTGGCCTAACCTTGAGTAACTCTTCTAAAGTGAGATTACATTGCACTTTAATATTCTTTACTACCTCCATGTTCCTAGGTATGACTGAGTCTTTGTTTCTTACCATGATAGTGGGTGCTCTCATACACGTAGACTTAGCCTCCCATGGGCCTGTGAAGTGGGGTAATTCCTGTAAAGAATTAGACTCAAAGTCTAATCTCCCTTGAGATTGTGCGCTCTCTTGCTCTTCATAAATGGATGGGATGTCTTGTGGGAATTGGTCATGTGCATCATCCACAAGTTCAATGGGAGGAGGGACTTCACTTTCTTTAGCCCATTTGTCTTCTTGAATCTCTCGTAGGAATTTTGGTGTGAACCGATTCATAGAAGAAGATGTGTCTGGCTCCATAGAGTTGGGCACATAAGCTTCCTAGGGGGTAATGCTTATTCTTTTGCTTGTCTTGTCCTTATTTGAAGGGGTGGGTTCCTTTTTCAATTGTGCAATTAACCTCTCCAATCTTTCTAGCAGTCCAGCAAAGTGCAACTGCATCTTAGCTGAACTAGAGATGTTAAAGAGGCGACTGGCTTCAAACATGGTTTGAGCCAATTCCACCATCTTAGCACAAATCTTGGTTCGTTCAAGCTCTAGTTCCGCTCTCGGGTAACACTTTTCGTGATCCATCACGTTTGGCCCTTCTTGGATTCTGTCCTGATATGCCTTAAGCATCATATTTAGGTCCTCGGGAGTGGGATCTGCTAGTACTGATCCTACTCTAGGGGGTGGCGGGGTCGTATGAGGCGGGTTGGAAGGGTTTGGATCGGATGGAGATGTGAATGGTGGTGGTGGCATAGTGTGAGAGGGAGTTTGAGATGTGAGTTCAACTATCTTGGCTTTTGTTTCTCTTAGGCTTTCCTCGAGTTCACTCATCTTCTTAGCCCATTGCCTCTTCATTCTTTCTCTACTATCTCTCCAGGCTCTAGTCCTCTTCTTGGTTATGCTCTCAGTTTCACTAGCCTCAACACTTTTTTCCTGGCCTGAACTTTGGTTCTGCTGCAAGGCTTGAGCTCTAGTGACTACCTGTACTGGTGCAGTGGAAGTCACACTCCCTGTGGAGTCTACAACTAACCCAATAACATTAATAGGAGTGATTTTTGGCATATTTTTGGGATTCTTTGGGCAATCTTGTAAGAGATGCTCCTTTCCGCAATCTTGAAAAATCATTGAATTGTCACTGACTAGGGTTGTGTAGGTGCAGGCATGGGGCAATCACGAATGAGATGATCTCCCTGACATCTGTAACATGGCCCTCTAGGGAATGGGGGTCTTACCTGCCTAGGTTGAGGTCTAGAGTTGGGGTTTGCGCACATGACATTTGTGTAACCTGGCTCCCAACTAGGTTCACTCGGTTCTTCACTATAGTAGGATTCACCATGTTCAGGAGACTCCATGTAGTAAGCCTGTGGACTATCTATGTGAGTGGAATCAAAACTATGATCACTCGGGTCACTTTCTGAAAGCAATGGAGTCACTAGGACTATGGCTCTATTCAAATTTTCCTCAGCAGCTGCATACTTTACAGGAATCATGTTAGCTGGGGTTGGAGGTTGTTGAGCTAACACAGGTTGAGGCCTTTGTTGGTTTTGGTAGAGTTGTTGATAGGATTGTTGTGGTCTACCATATTGCTGTGGAGGGTACTGGTTCTGGTATCTTCCCTATTGTGGATAGGGCTGAGGGTAGGTCTGCCTAACTGCTTGCTTATTGTATGGGCAGTCTTGTGCTGTGTGATTTGTGTATCTCTGTTCTACGGTGCAATATTGGCTACTAGGGTTCACTTGGGGTTGAGCCTTGATGGGACATACATTCGCCATATGGTCACCACCACAAGTATAGCACCTCTTTACTAGGGCAAACCTTGGGATTTGTTTGCTAGTGACCCCTAGTTTTTGAGCTACTTTCTCCGCGAGTTCCTCAATTGATGTGGATTGCGAGGAAGAGAGGCTAGAGGCACTATCTGAATCTTTGTAGATTTTGGAAAGCTTTTACTCCTCCCCTAGGTTATCCTCGATGTCAATGCACATGCGTACACACTCTTCTATAGTCCTAGGGTCCTTCAAGTACACGTATGACCTCAATTTGGTACTTAGCAATCCATCCAAGAACAAAGCCACTTGCTTGGCTGGTGTGGGTAACTCAGGAACAGGGCATCTCTCAAGATATTGCCTAAATCTTCTTCCTGCAAGTCTCACGGTCTCTTGAGGGGTCTGCTTGAAGCTATGTATCAATGAGGAAGTATTATGCCTTATCCCACTCTTAGAGAATTCAGTGATGAAGGCCTCTAAGAGTTGGTCTATGCTCCTGAACTGTCTCTCATTCAATGGTTGAAACCACGTAAGGGCTGTGTTCCTAAGGGTTAGACCAAAGGCATTATACTGCGTGAATAGGTCCTCAACTTGCTCATCTCTCAAGACTTGCCTAAACTCAGCCACATGATCATATGGGTCTACTGTGCCATCGAAGTAGTTCTTCATGGACTTAACTAGCTGGGTCGGTCTCAAAGTCCTTGTGTGCTCTCTAGGTCTTGGTAGAGGGAATTCATCCGCATTCCTTTGGTTCCTTGGGGCTCTAAGTCCCTCAGGTTCCACCCTATTTGTTTCCGTTCTCGTTCTTTCTCTTCCCACTGGGTTGGCAAAGCTTACCTCAGGTCTATCTCTAGGTTTGTCTCTTTGAGCTCCATGAGCTTGGGATGTTCTAGCTCCGGGGTGACCATAGGACACATTTGAGCTTGGTTGGGGGAAAATAAATTCACCTTTCCAAGTGTAAGCATGCCTATCATGTTGTGTAACCACAAAGATCCTCTTTGAGGCGTGATCTAACTAGGTCACTCTGCCTGGGCTATCAGGATCTTTGAGCTCATATATCATGATTGTTCCTACCTCACTTGGCTGATCAGATTTATACCTCCAAAAGGATTCATTAGTTTCTCGGTTCAGGAGCAGATCTATGCTCTTATTGTCTTGGGGAATCCAGTCTGGTGTGATAATCCTAGTGAGAACTGATTTGCCTCGAGGGGTTCTAGGTTCTACACCCACGTTTCCTTGCTCTAGGTCTCCTAAATCCGTTTCTAGGATCACATTTCCGAACTCGTCTGTCCTATCTGGGTGACTGGTGACTACGTATATTGTTCCTTCTTTGTCCAAGTAAGCTCCATTTTCAAACTTGACTGCTGGATGTTCTAGTCCAACGGATTGGTCAGGGTTTTTAATCTGGACCACAGATCTTCCTAGGCCATCCTCATAGATGCAAGAACCTAATCGGTTGGTCCTAAGGTATTCCAGCTGCGTCTTGTAAGGGCCTTCTACCCTATGTAAATATGGCACTCTTGAACTTCCTATAGGTCTCTCCATACCGTGGGACATCTCAGACTCGCTAGTTTCAGAGCTAGGGTAGTACGAATGATGGCTTAACTATTGGACCCAAGACCTAGCAGATGATTGACACTAGCCTCTGAAGATCTAAGACTCTCTCTATCTCTCCCTAGGTGTCGTCCTGATCTAAGGTTCATATTCTCAGCTGAGCAATCCCAATTTTTACCCCAGGTACAACCTCGTTGCTGAGTTCTTTTGTATCAGTCACTTGATTCTTTTTTTTTTTTAAGTTGATTATCGTGTTTATGATCTTGTCTTATATCACGTCGTCAGGAATACTTGGGTTAATTTCTGCACTTTAAGTTGATTGTTCCATGTTAAGTTCCTTTCCTTTAAAGTTATCGTTCACACACAGGTTATCTTTTGACTTGAACTTGATTTCTTAGATATTCTCGACTTGTCTCCTGCATATCGTTGCCCTGCCTTACTTCTAGCACTATTCGTACTTAGCCTAAGCTAGGAATTGATAGAGGGAGTTGAGAGTATTCCAACCTCGCTTGCTGATCCCTTGCCCTTTGGTGCTCAAGAACCCGGTTCTCAGGCTTGCAAAAAGCCCTTGCTTTGGATGCCTTCAAGTGCTCTCAATGGACCTGTAAGAGTCCCAAGATTAGCTCAAGACTTAAATTCAAATGAAAGACAGATCACTTTCATGCACGTAATTCACAAACCAAATTTCCCTTTGCCTTTATGGAAAACAATCCCAAGGATCCTTCAGTTTTCCTACGCCGAGGTATGGTCAATTTCAAAATACCCTATCTAATAATCCTGATATTAATTTTACCGTAACCAATGGAAGTTTTGATTGTACTCCCCACGAGCTTTCCAACAAAACAAAAATCACAGCAAATGGAATTTGTATGAGAAAGTTAGGCCTGTTCAGGGTTCTAGGGTTAAAACAGGGTTCAAACAAGCTGAAAGCTCACAGGATTTTTCTCAAAAATACATGTTTAGGGACCTCAAAAATCACTAATGGCTCGCTAAGTATGCCCAAAATTACCCCAAAATCAAGTAACATAAACCCTAGAAATTTGGCCGAAAAAGGCTGTCAATCGCGATCGACAAGTCTGTCAATCGCGATTGACAGAGGTGTCCGTCGGGGCCTGTCGGTCGCGATTGACAGTGTCAATCGCGATCGACAGAGTCGGTCGTGGGTCCTGTCAATCGCGATCGACGGTGTCAGTCACGATCGACACTTTTTCCATGAATTTCGCCGTGATTTCAGTCGATCGGGGTTGTGTCCGTCGCGATGGACACGTGGCAACGTGAGAAATTCAATCAATCGTGGAGTTTCAATTGGTCGCGATCGACGGTGTCAATCACGCTTGACTGAATCCTACGTGGCAGTCGGTCGGTCGTGGGGTCTGTCGATCGCGATCGACACGTCTGTCGGTCGCGATTGACAGGTCTGTCCGTCACGATTGACAGAGGCTGTTGGTCGCGATTGACAGAGAAACACGGAATTTTTAAATTTTATGTAGTGATTTGGAATGTGCTCCTAATGTGTGTCATTGTGGTGTGCTTTGTTTTACCAAATGAGCGATTTTTCTATCGATCGCGATCGACAGAGGTCGGCGACATAGAGACAGGACCGAGCTTTTCCGTACCTGCACAGAGTGCTGGAGATGATGGGACAACCAGATCCTGCAAGAAAACTCAAGGAACATGCAAAAACAGTGCACAAAAATTGCTCTCTCGCTCTCTCTCACAAGTGGAATGAGGGAAATGGAAGGGGAAAGTAGATATGATCAAAAAACTGAAATTTTTGCAATGATGGAGATGGAGAGCGGATATGGTGAGGATGATGAAGTAAGAAAGAGAAAAGAATAAGGAAAAAGTAAAGATATTACCTACAATGCCAACGTCACAACTCTACGTCTTACCATCACACGCTCGTCCTCAAAGCTCGATCCCCAGCAACGGCGCCAAAATTTGGTGTAGCTCAGTGATGAGTAGCACCTCCTTTAATGTCAATCCGGGAAGACGTGAGGATGGTATGATGACCTCGAGCAAGTGAAGGCACAAGTGGGTGAGTGAGAAGCACACAAACATGCAAATTTTTAATGCTCACTTATCAAAAAATTACACTGTGCACTGAGATCTAAGCAAATCATTGACACGAAAAAGTGCGCGACTCTGAGAGGTCTACCTGCAGACTTTACATACACATGTTGCTATTGATCATGCTCACAACATGAAAGGAATTAAGCCATGAAACTTTGAACATAGCTACATTAACTTCTAGATTAGATGCAACCATTGTAAATATCATTTCATATTTTTGTAGCTCCATTTTCTGCAAGCCAAGGAGTCCTTGAGCTTGCGGAGCATTTGAAGTAGCTACCTACCAGTTTTCATATTTTTTAGACTCCGTTTGAGCCTTCAAACAGGCCCTAGAACCTAATTTTTAACTAGGCCGAGCATTTTGGAAGTAATCTAAAAGAACTCCATTGTCTTCCTCTTTGTTCTTGCCGTGTGTGCATGTGTGTGTGTATGTAGAAGATAATGAAGCTATGGCTAAAAGCATTTAGCAAAACGAGATCTATGTTGTGAGAAATGAACTTTAGAAGTTAGTTGTGTCAAAGTCACTTGTTCAAGAAGACAGTTTCTGACATACTTTTGATCTTAAGGATTAGAATAAAGTTTTAATAATTCTCTTGAAGGACTAATGGTTGATATGATTGTGCAAAGGTGGCATGGAGATGTACATCATTAGTTTGAAGAAATCTAAAGATATGTGCAGGTAACGAAGTCAATCTTTCAAGCAGACTTCTTAAAGAAGGAAGATTGTCACTCAAAGAAGCGATAGTTGAAGATTTGGTAAATGAAGGTAACATTTGTGTAAATTTTGGTCCATAACTAGTATAGATTAAAAATTTGGAGATTTAGAGGTCTCCAACAGTGATATCAGAGCTGACGGTGCAATACAAGTAAAGTAAAGGCATTGGAAGTCCCGACTGGTGCAGATATTGAAGTTTCTTCTAATTGAAGGTGGACAAGGTCAAATTCTTGAAGACAACCTGAAGAAGTGCAAAGCATGAGTTCAAAGGATCAAGAAGGATTAAAGCTTCATATCAAAGGTACACTATATCATCATAAATCTTAGTAATTGCAGACACAGAAGATCGAAGATGGGAGCTAAGAGCTTGCAGATTGATAAGCTAGATAGGGAGAACTATCCAACTTAATCCATGAGGATGGAGGCACACCTCATGAGCAAAGATTTAATGGAATTCATCACTAGAGAAGAAGAAAAGCCTGAATTTGAAGATCCTAGTGTTCCAACTAAGGAAGAACTTGTAGATTTGAAGAACTAGATGAGAAAGGATGCTCAAGCTAGGAGCATCATTTACATGGCTATAGATGATTATCTTCTACCTCACATTAGAGGGTTAGAAAGTGCAACAGATGTGTGAAATGCTTTGGAAGAGCATTTCCAAAATACAACCAAGTATAGGAAGTCCTGATTATGGGCAGAGTTCACAACTCTCAAGAAGAAGAGCTCACAATCAATTTCTGATTATGTGGCAAGGATGAAGGATATTGCAAATAGCTTGGGAGCAGTAGATGAAGACATTGAAGAGGATAAGTTGGTAAGGAAAATACTTACAGGTCTGAGAGGATATGAGAAGTGGAAGCCCTTCATACTGTCCATAGAATTCTCATTAGATCATTTTACTCTTGATCTTAATCAATTGCTAGGACATATGCTAATTTTTTAGTAGGACATTAAGGGAGACAATGATAGGAGTGAAAGTCAAGCTATGTACTCCAAGGACAAGAAAAAGAATGGCAAAGGGAAGCCGTCAACTGATGATGAAGGAACTTCAAGTCAAGCTAATTTCACAAAAGGAAAGATGAACTTCAGAGGTAAAGGAAAAGGAGATAAGAACAAAGACAATACTAAAGCTTGTTGGATTTGTGGCAGAAAAAATCGTTTGGCAATTGATTGTTGGTATAACAATCAAAATGGTGGAAGTAATAACTAGAGCTTCAATCAAAGAGGTAGAGGAGGTAGAAATCAAAGAGGTAACTTCAGAGGAAGAGGTGGTACGGCATCATATGCTAGAGGAGGTGGAAGAAGTTTTCAATCTCAGTCCTACAACAACAATTATTATAATTATGCATCAGATCAGAAGGATGAAATGACTCTCATCTTGAATGCAACACATGAAGCAATAGGATAAGATCAAAGGGTTAGAGGATAAGATCAAAGCAATAGGCTGAGACTTCAAGAAGTACAGAGGTCAGAAGATCTTTGAGAGAAAGAAAAGAACCTATCACGTATAGCTATGATACATCTTTCTTAACAACAAGAGATTATGCTTACATTGTGAAGATAGAAGAAGATCCAACCACATATGAAGGAGCTAAAGGTAAACAAAATTGGGAGAGAGCAATGCAAGAAGAGTATGATGCTCGCTCTACCTGAAAATGAAACATGGGAGTTGGTGCCTAGACCAATGAATCAAACGGTCATTGGATGTAAGTGGTTGTATAAAACAAAAAGGTTTGTAGATGGAAAAGTGTCTAGGTACAAAGCTAGACTTCTGGTCAAAGGTTATGCCCAAACTTTTGGGATAGATTACGATGAAAATTTTAGTCTAGTTGCTAAGATGTCTACAATTAGATCTCTAATTGCTATTGCTGCTTGTAAAGGATGGAAGTTATCACAATTAGATGTGAAGAATGCATTTCTGAATGGATACATTGCAGATGAAGTGTACATGGAGCAACCAGAAGGTTTCATGGATTCTATTGGGCAGATTATCTATGTAAGCTCAAGAGAGCTTTGTATGGTTTGAAGCAGGCCCCAAGATCATTGAATTACACGCTTGTTAAGTTCTTGAATGAATGTGGATATCAAGCTTCAAAGGCAGATAGTAGCTTGCTAGTGAAGGCAAGTGAAAAGGGGTATATATACATGTGTATTTATGTTGATGATATTATTGTCACAGGTAGAGATGCTCAAGGAATCAAGGAGCTTAAGAAAAAAATAGAGAAGGAGTTTAAGATAAGTGATTTGGGAAACTTATCTTATTTCTTAGGAATGTAGACTGTGTATACTCAACATGGAGTATATGTTACACAAGAGAAATACTTGAAGAATCTCCTGGTCAAGTTCAACATGGAAGAGTGTAAGTCCTCAACCACACCATTGGAGGTAAATCATAAATTGAGCAGATATGGAGGTGAAGAATTTAATGACATGAAGAAATATCAAAGTTTGGTAGGTAGTATAATCTATTCTACCTTGAAAAGACCAGACCTATCATATGCAGTGGGTGTGTTATCACAATTTATGCATTTTCCAAAGAAGACTCATTGGATTGAAGCTCAAAGGGTACTCAGATATATCAAAGGAACCCTAATGAAGGTTTGTATTATGGATTTTCTTGTGATACAAGAATTAAAGTGTTTAGTGATGCAGATTGTGCAGGTGATTCAAATGATAGAAGGTCTAACCATGGGTATCTCTATTATATTGGGGATAAGTTGGTTTCTTGGTGCTCAAAGAAGCAACATACAATTGATTTGTCATCCACAAAAGCTAAGTATAAAGGAATGGTAGAGGCTGCAAAAGAAGTGATATGGTTAAAGACCTTGTTGAAGAGTTTTGGAACTCATCAGAGTACTCCAATTATTTTGGAGACAATATGAGTTCATTATATTTGGCAGGTAACACTCTTTTTCATGCCAAGACTAAACACATAGAGATTCAGTATCATTTCTTTAGATAAAAGGTCCTTGATAAAGAGATTGAAGTATTGCATACTCCAACAAAAGAGCAAGTTGCAGATATGTTGACAAAAAGCTTAGATGGACCTAAGCTACAAAAGTTCAAAGAGATGGCAGGAGTAAAGAAGAATGGAATAATCACAATTAGTGATTGAGGGGGAGCTGTTGGAACAAAGCAATCCCAAATTGATGATTACAAAGAGCTTAAGCAATTCAGTGGTTAGATTGAAGTGAAAGAAGTCATTTGAGAAAGTGAAGAGATTTCAGAATGGTAGCTTGTATACATATGTATATTACAGGTGGAAATTCTTGTACTATGAGTGTAGATGAACCTTAGGATGGTAAGGAATAATGTAATAGATGAGAGAGTCATTAGAAGCCAATTGTCATTGAGATAGATGCGTAGAGAGTCATCTTCAGAAATTAGCGACGTGTTTTTCTTTGATTTCTCTCAGCCTGATCATGTGGATCAGGAAATATTTTGTACACATCTAATCTAGAAGTTAATGAAGCTATGTTCAAAGTTTCATGGCTTAATTCCTTTCATGCTATGAGTATGATCAATAGGAACATGTGTATGTAAAGTCTGCAGGTAGACCTCTTAGAGTCGTGCACTTTTTTGTGTCAATGTTTTGCTTAAATCTCAGTGCAAAGTGTAAAGTTTTTGATAAGTGACCATTCAAAATCTAAGTTACAAGGTAAGGAAGCTATGGCTAAAAGCATTTAGCAAAGCGGGATCTGTGCTATGAAAAATCAACTTTAGAATTTAGCTATGTCAAAGTCACTTGTTCAAGAAGACAGTTTCTGACATACTTTTGATCTTAAGGATCAAATTAAAGTTTTAATAATTCTTTTGAAGGACAAATGATTGATATGAATTTACAAGGGTAGCATGGAGATATGTATGTCATTAGTTTGAAGAAGTGTGAAGATATGTGCAGGTAATGAAGTCAATCTTTGAAGGAGACTTCTTAAAGAAGGATGATTCTCACTCAAAGAAGTGATAGTTGAAGATTTGGTAAATGAAGGTAACATTTATTGGTGCAGGTCAATCAACAATTGAAGTTTTGATGAAGGTTTAAACTCAAGGATTGAAGAAAAGATCCAGATATGAAGCATGAAGAAAGTACATGTTCAGAGAATGAAGATGTGTATACATATGTACATTAATTTAGAGTTAGCTCACTTATACTTTTGTATGGTCATGAGCTTGTAAATATTTGCCTATATATACAAGGAAAAATGTCGGGGCAAATATGAGAGAGTGTGTGAGAACAAGAATTGAAGAGAATTAAAAGTCAGTAGAAACTTGCGAAGTGTGTGGAATAGCTCTCTCATCTAGATCTAAAGATCTTCAGTAATGAAGTAAAGTTGCACCCGATATTTCTGAGAGTTCTCCTTCTGTGTTTGATCATTTCAAGAATCCTTTTGTAGGTGTCTAATTCCATAGTTAATGAGTCTATGGTTAAAGTTTGAGAGCCTAATTGTAAAGAGGCTGTGAGAATTATGAGTAGGAACATTCATATGTGAAGAAGTGTTAAGTGTCTTCTAAAAAAGGCGCAATCTTGGTGGTCAAAGAATTGATCATTTCTCAGTGCACAGTGTAAAGTTTTGCACAAATGAGAAGTCAACATTTAAGTTGGAAGGTAAGCCATCTATGGCTAGAAGCATTTGCATAAATGGGTTCTAGTTTGATAGAAGCAAGCTTTAGAAGTTGCAGGTGTCAAAGTCGATTGTGAAGAACTACATAGGTGACTTGTTAAGATCATTTCTCAAGATCTACTCCGTTTTTTGGAATGATTTAACTTGGAGGAGGTGCAAAATCTATAGGCAACACCTTGTGCAAAGTTTTATAAAAAGCGTTACACATTTGATAAGTCAATGAGTGAGTTATGTGCATGAGACTTTTTGTGTAGTCACCTTCTTCACAGTTTGTTCAAGATTTTGGAAATTAAGTATTGATCCTCTAAATTGGTGAAGCTTTTGAGTTACTCTTGATGTAGAGGTGCTCTAACTTCAAGAGTAGCTTGTTCTTTTGGAGATTAACACTCTCCATCAGTGGTATCAGAGGAGGAAGCATCAAAATTGAAGAAAGGAGGACCCCAACTACTGCAGTCATAAAGAATTTAACATTTGAAGATTCAAAAGGTGAAAGCTAGAGAGCAAAGCTTGAGAAGGAGGCCATAAGACATCAAGGAAGACAAAAGGAACGTCATTCGAAGCAAAGGTAACCTTATTCCTCATAAAGCTTGAAGGATTTAATACACAAGTGTTGGGGGATTCTTGGACAAGAAGGGATTTGAGTGTTTGTAGGAGAAATGGGTAAGACAAGAAGAGAAAATACACACTGGAAGCCTCCAAGGGACTGGTTGCTGCCGCGCTCCTCTACACCAAACCTCCAACTTCTCCAAGCCTTCACTTGTGCACACCTTGCACCAAGCTTCCACTAAGGGGGAGGGATGGGTACCTTCTGTCGGCATGCGCACACTTCAATAAGACCTTGGGATCTTTGGGAGACTAGCTTAACACTCCTCTGCACACTTCCTTGGTCACTCTTCATGCACACCTTGCACTTCACTTCTCTGTGTCGCACACTGTGTGTCCCTTGCACTTCTCTCTCTTGCTCCCCTTAGACTATGCTTACTCCTCCTTACTCCAGAATGGTCCAAGAATAGTCCTTGCCTTGAGTTGAGTGTCGGTTCACGTACGCTCCTAATTGCAAGAGTATCTTGGTGCTCACTTTGACGTTCCAAGATTGTCTCTCCAAGTGGAATCCAACGAATCCCTGTTTTGTCCTGTAGTGACTTTAGACTAAAACAAAATTTTTTAATTGGGGGGGCATACTTTCACTTCTGCATACGTTGCCCCTTCACATACCTTCACATTTTCCTTTCAAGTCTTCACTTTTTCACATAAGAGAGGGTTCACCTGAACCTTCCACAAGGCTTCCAAAAAAAATTGAACCTTAGGGAAATTAGAGAAATACCTCTACAACCTGCAACCCACTTTCTCCAATTCACCCTTTGTGGACAATTAATTGTGCACTACCTGTGCACTTTGACACCTGCACTTTAGCACTTTGACTTTGCACCTGTTGACTTTGACCTTGACATTGTTGACTTTGAATAGTTTGACTTTGAACTTTTGACTTTGACTACGGTTGACTTTGACTGCAGTTGACTTTGACCAATATGACTTTTATGGACTCAACAATTGCCCACCACCTAATGTACTCACCGTCCTAGAGAGTTACAGCCAAAACTCCGGCAGGGCAGAGAGGACATTTGATTCTTGTGAGAAGATCAGCTCCTCCAGAAAAGCATTTTTGAAAAACCACAATGTGGAGAAAATGGTAGTCAAAATGAGTGATAGGGAAGGGGATGTTTTAGAGTAGAGGGAATGAAGTTGAAAAAGGGAAGGGGGAAAGAATATGGAGGTTGTAGGGTTGTAGTTGTGGGGTTGGGGGGCATGAAAATGGTAGTAGATGTCGGGTGGGAGGGGAAGGGGGACTGGGAGAAGGGTAGGGGAAAAGGGAAGAGGAAATGTAAATGGAAAAGAAAAAGCATAAATGTACAGAATAAATCAATCAATGATAGTGAAATAGATATACTTACAATAGGAGAAATACACAATCAATAACCAGACAAGAGATTGTAGTGATAACCGAGAAGCAAAATCCCAAATATATATAGCAAAATGAAATACAAGGATAGCCTCGAAAAGGCCTGAAATACATGAAAGTGCCATGGAAATGGCCTGAAGTACCAGAGAGAGCCTCTAATCGAAAGAAGGGTAAAGGAAAAAGTAGGATGTCGAACTAGATGAATGCGAAGAGGTAAGCCTCGAAGAGCCAAAATGAGGCAGAGTGACCAAAAAGGCCTGAGAGGCGGCTACATAGGTAGTAGAAACAGCCACTAGTGGACGAGATCGGGCTGATGTCCTAGGGACTAGGGAGAACCCCCTTCATGGGGAGCATCGCAAGGCTGGGGAGGCGGGTTCGGCGATAATGGGGGAATGATAGCTCCCTGCTCCATACAAGCAACAACCATGATCCTATAACGGCGCAGATGGTCACGCTCGCGACGAACCAGTTGACAGTAGGGCTGTCGCAGATGCCCAAAGAAGCCTGCTACTGCATCTCCAAAAGAGCATCATAGATGGTGATCCATCTAGTAGCATCATCAACATAAATCACATAATACCTTGAACCATTGATATTGATATCCTTTGATGGTCCCCACACATTTGTGTGTACCAACTGAAGCTTCTCTGAATACATAAAACCATGCTTGGAATAATATTGTTTATGAGCCTTACCTAATTTACATGCCTCACATCTGTATGTCATATGTTGACCTGCAACATTAGGCAATCCAAGCACTGAACCATTGTTAATCATATCTTTAATACCTCTTTCATTAAAATGTCCAAGCCTTTTGTGCCAAAGATCTAATTTAGAGATCTTATGTCCTCCATAGGTGAACAAGGCATTACCAACATTACCTTGAATCCTCTACCTGCATTTCTTCCAAAATAACCTCTACTACCTCTCCCTCTGAAATTACCTCTTTGATTTCTGCCACCTCTTCCTCTTGAATTAAAGTTCTGTTTATATCCACCATTATTCTAAGTATTATACCAACAATCATGAGCTAAGTGATTTGTCTTACCAAAAATCCAGCAAGCTTTGACTCCATCTTTATTACTTCTGCCTCTTCCTCTACCTTTGCCACCTCCTCTTCCTCCCTGGCTAGTTTTTCCTTCATCTTCATTTGCTTGTTGCTTCCCTTTGCTATTCTTCTTCTTATCCTTTGAATACATTGCTTGACCTGCACTTTTATTACCTTCACCATTGACATCCTACTCAAAGGTTAGCATGTGTCCTAGCAACTGATTTAAATCAGGAGTAAAATGATCTAGTGATAATTCAGTAGACAAAATGAATGGCTTCCATTTATCATCACCTCTCAAACCTGTGAGGATTTGCCTTACCAATTTATCCTCCTCAATATATTGATCGACTGCTCCTAATGCATCTGCAATGTCCTTCATCCTTGTTACATAATCTGAGATGGATTGAGAGGGCTTTTTCTTGAATGTGGTAAACTTCGCCCACAAGAATGCCTTCCTTGACTTTGTGGTGTTTTGGAAATGCTCCTCCAAATAATTCCATATATCACTTGCACTTTCAAGACCTCTAATGTAAGGTAGCAAGTAGTCATTAACTCCCATATAGATATTACTCCTAGCTTGAGCATCTCTCTTCATCCAAGTCCTTAAATCTGACAATTCATCCCTAGTTGGAACACTAGGATCTCTGAATTGAGGCTTTTCCTCTTCACCTCTGATATAACCTATCAAGTCTTTGCTCATAAAATGAGCTTCCATCCTCATCGACCATGCTGGATAGTTTTGTCTATCCAATTTCTCTAGCTGAAGAGAATATCCCATCCTTTCTTCACCTGTGTATTAAATCCTTCAAGCTTTATGAGGAATAAGGTTACCTTTGCTTCGAATGATACTCCTTTTGTCTTCCTTGATATCTTTTGTCCTCCTTCTCAAGTTTTGCTTTCAAGCTTTCACCTTTTGTATCTTCAAATGTTGAATTCTTTATAACTGCAGCAGTCGGGGTCCTCCTTTCTTCAATTTTGATGCTTCGTGCTCTAATACCACTGATTTACTCACTTCAAAAGTGTGTAATGACTTTTAATTCTGTACAAAACTTGTTCCCTCACACTCTCTCATATTTGCCCCGACATTTTTCCTTGTACATATAGGAAAATATGTACAAGCTCATAACCATACAAAAGTATAAGTGAGCTAAGTTTAAGTTAATGTACATATGTATACACATCTTAATTCTCTAAACATGTACTTTCTTCATGCTTCATATCTTGACCTTTTCGTCAATTCTTGACTTCAAAACTTCATCAAAACTTCAATTGTTGATTGCCTTACACCAACAAGAAAGTGAAGAGATTTTAGAATGGTAGCTTGTATACATATGTACATTACAGGTGGAAATTCTTGTACTATGAGTGTAGATGATCCTTAGGATGGTAAGGAGTAATGTAATAGACATAGGATAAGTCTAGAAATATATGTATATAAGTCAATGATGTAAAGAAATACATGAGAGAGTCATTGGAATCCAAGTGTAATTGAGGGAGATGTGTAGAGAGTCATCTTGAGAAATTAGCGATGAGTTTTTCTCTGATTTCTCTCAGCCTAATCATGTGGATCAAGAAATATTTTGTACACATCTAATCTAGAAGATAATGTAGCTATGTTCAAAGTTTCATGGCTCAATTCCTTTCATGTTGTGAGCATGATCAATAGCAACATGTGTATGTAAAGTCTAGAGGTAGACCTCTTAGAGTCGCACACTCTTTCGTGTCAATGATTTGCTTAGATCTCAGTGCACAGTGTAATTTTTTGATAATTGAGCATTAAAAATGTAAGTTAGAAGATAAGGAAGCTATGGTGAAAAGCATTTAGCAAAACGAGATCTATGTCTTGAGAAATGAACTTTAGAAGTTAGTTGTGTCAAAGTCACTTGTTCAGGAAGACAGTTTCTGACATACTTTTGATCTTAAGGATCAGAATAAAGTTTTAATAATTCTCTTGAAGGACTAATGGTTGATATGATTGTGCAAAGGTGGCATGGAGATATGTACATCATTAGTTTGAAGAAATCTAAAGATATGTGCAGGTAACGAAGTCAATCTTTCAAGCAGACTTCTTAAAGAAGGAAGATTGTCACTCAAAGAAGCGATAGTTGAAGATTTGGTAAATGAAGGTAACATTTGTGTAAGTTTTGGTCCATAACTAGTATAGATTAAAAATTTGGAGATTTAGAGGTCTCCAACAGTGCTATCAGAGCTGACGGTGCAATACAAGTGAAGTAAAGGCATTGGAAGTCCCGACTGGTGCAGATATTGAAGTTTCTTCTAATTGAAGGTGGACAAGGTCAAATTCTTGAAGACAACCTGAAGAAGTGCAAAGCATGAGTTCAAAGGATCAAGAAGGATTAAAGCTTCATATCAAAGGTACACTATATCATCATAAATCTTAGTAATTGTAGACACAGAAGATCAAAGATGGGAGCTAAGAGCTTGTAGATTTATAAGCTATATAGGGAGAACTATCCAGCTTGGTCTATGGGGATGGAGGCACACCTCATGAGCAAAGATTTAATGGCATTCATCACTAGAGAAGAAGAAAAGCCTGAATTTGAAGATCCTAGTGTTCCAACTAAGGAAGAACTTGTAGATTTGAAGAACTAGATGAGAAAGGATGCTCAAGCTAGGAGCATCATTTACATGGCTGTAAATGATTATCTTCTACCTCACATTAGAGGGTTAGAAAGTGCAACAGATGTGTGAAATGCTTTGGAAGAGCATTTCCAAAAAACAACCAAGTATAGGAAGTCCTGATTATGGGTAGAGTTCACAACTCTCAAGAAGAAGAGCTCACAATCAATTTGTGATTATGTGGCAAGGATGAAGGATATTGCAAATAGCTTGGGAGCAGTACATGAAGACATTGAAGAGGATAAGTTGGTAAGGAAAATACTTACAGGTCTGAGAGGATATGAGAAGTGGAAGCCCTTCATACTGTCCATAGAATTCTCATTAGATCATTTTACTCTTGATCTTAATCAATTGCTAGGACATATGCTAGTTTTTTAGTAGGACATTAAGGGAGACAATGATAGGAGTGAAAGTCAAGCTATGTACTCCAAGGACAAGAAAAAGAATGGCAAAGGGAAGCCGTCAACTGATGATGAAGGAACTTCAAGTCAAGCTAATTTCACAAAAGGAAAGATGAACTTCAGAGGTAAAGGAAGAGGAGGTAAGAACAAAGACAATACTAAAGCTTGTTGGATTTGTGGCAGAACAAATCGTTTGGCAATTGATTGTTGGTATAACAATCAAAATGGTGGAAGTAATAACTAGAGCTTCAATCAAAGAGGTAGAGGAGGTAGAAATCAAAGAGGTAACTTCAGAGGAAGAGGTGGTACAACATCATATGCTAGAGGAGGTGGAAGAAGTTTTCAATCTCAGTCCTACAACAACATTTATTATAATTATGCATCAGATCAGAAGGATGAAATGACTCTCATCTTGAATTCAACACATGAAGCAATAGGATAAGATCAAAGGGTCAGAGGATAAGATCAAAGCAATAGGTTGAGACTTCAAGAAGTGCAGAGGTCAGAAGATCTTTGAGAGAAAGAAAAGAACCTATCCCGTATAGCTATGATACATCTTTCTTAACAACAAGAGATTATGCTTACATTGTGAAGATAGAAGAAGATCCAACCACATATGAAGGAGCTAAAGGTAAACAGAATTGGGAGAAGGTATTGCAAGAAGAGTATGATGCTCTACCTGAAAATGAAACATGGGAGTTGGTGCCTAGACCAATGAATCAAACGGTCATTGGATGTAAGTGGCTGTATAAAACAAAAAGGTTTGTAGATGGAAAAGTGTCTAGGTACAAAGCTAGACATGGTCAAAGGTTATGCCCAAACTTATGGGATAGATTTTGATGAAAATTTTAGTCTAGTTGCTAAGATGTCTACAATTAGATCTCTAATTTCTATTGCTGCTTGTAAAGGATGGAAGTTATCACAATTAGATGTGAAGAATGCATTTCTGAATGGATACATTGCAGATGAAGTGTATGGAGCAACCAGAAGGTTTCATGGATTCTATTGGGCAGATTATCTATGTAAGCTCAAGAGAGCTTTGTATGGTTTGAAGCAGGCCCCAAGATCATTGAATTACAGGCTTGTTAAGTTCTTGAATGAATGTGGATATCAAGCTTCAAAGGCAGATAGTAGCTTGCTAGTGAAGGCAAGTGAAAAAGGGTATATATACATGTGTATTTATGTTGATGATATTATTTTCACAGGTAGAGATGCTCAAGGAATCAAGGAGCTTAAGAAAAAAATAGAGAAGGAGTTTAAGATAAGTGATTTGGGAAACTTATCTTATTTCTTAGGAATGTAGACTGTGTATACTCAACATGGAGTATATGTTACACAAGAGAAATACTTGAAGAATCTCCTAGTCAAGTTCAACATGGAAGAGTGTAAGTCTTCAACCACACCATTGGATGTAAATCATAAATTGAGCAGATATGGAGGTGAAGAATTTAATGACATAAAGAAATATCAAAGTTTGGTAGGTAGTATAATCTATGCTACCTTGAAAAGACCAGACCTATCATATGCAGTGGGTGTGTTATCACAATTTATGCATTTTCCAAAGAAGACTCATTGGATTGAAGCCCAAAGGGTACTTAGATATATCAAAGGAACCCTAATGAAGGTTTGTATTATGGATTTTCTTCTGATACAAGAATTAAAGTGTTTAGTGATGCAGATTGTGCAGGTGATTCAAATGATAGAAGGTCTAACCATGGGTATCTCTATTATATTGGGGATAAGTTGGTTTCTTGGTGCTCAAAGAAGCAACATACAGTTGATTTGTCATCCACAAAAGCTGAGTATAAAGGAATGGTAGAGGCTGCAAAAGAAGTGATATGGTTAAAGACCTTGTTGAAGAGTTTTGGAACTCATCAGAGTACTCCAATTATTTTTGGAGACAATATGAGTTCATTATATTTGGCAGGTAACCCTCTTTTTCATGCCAGGACTAAACACATAGAGATTCAGTATCATTTCTTTAGATAAAAGGTCCTTGATAAAGAGATTGAAGTATTGTATACTCCAACAAAAGAGCAAGTTGCAGATATGTTGACAAAAAGCTTAGATGGACCTAAGCTACAAAAGTTCAAAGAGATGGCAGGAGTAAAGAAGAATGGAATAATCACAATTAGTGATTGAGGGGGAGCTGTTGGAACAAAGCAATCCCAAATTGATGATTACAAAGAGCTTAAAGCAATTCAGTGGTTAGATTGAAGTGAAAGAAGTCATTTGAGAAAGTGAAGAGATTTCAGAATGGTAGCTTGTATACATATGTACATTACAGGTGGAAATTCTTGTACTATGAGTGTAAATGAACCTTAGGATGGTAAGGAATAATGTAAAAGATGCAGGATAAGTCTAGAAACATATGTATATAAGTCAATGATGTAAAGAAATACATGACAGAGTCATTAGAAGCCAAGTGTCATTGAGATAGATGCGTAGAGAGTCATCTTGAGAAATTAGCGACGTGTTTTTCTTTGATTTCTCTCAGCCTGATCATGTGGATCAGGAAATATTTTGTACACATGTAATCTAGAAGCTAATGAATCTATGTTCAAAGTTTCATGGCTTAATTCCTTTCATGCTATGAGTATGATCAATAGGAACATGTGTATGTAAAGTCTGCAGGTAGACCTCTTATAGTCGTGCACTTTTTTGTGTCAATGTTTTGCTTAAATCTCAGTGCACAGTGTAAAGTTTTTGATAAGTGACCATTCAAAATCTAACTTACAAGTTAAGGAAGCTATGGCTAAAAGCATTTAGCAAAGCGGGATTTGTGCTATGAAAAATCAACTTTAGAAGTTAGCTATGTCAAAGTCGCTTGTTCAGGAAGACAGTTTCTGACATACTTTTGATCTTAAGGATCAAATTAAAGTTTTAATAATTCTTTTGAAGGACAAATGATTGATATGATTTTACAAGGGTAGCATGGAGATATGTACATCATTAGTTTGAAGAAATGTGAAGATATGTGCAGGTAATGAAGTCAATCTTTGAAGGAGACTTCTTAAAGAAGGATGATTCTCACTCAAAGAAGTGATAGTTGAAGATTTGGTAAATGAAGGTAACATTTATTGGTGCAGGGCAATCAACAATTGAAGTTTTGATGAAGGTTTAAACTCAAGGATTGAAGAAAAGATCCAGATATGAAGCATGAAGAAAGTACATGTTCAGAGAATGAAGATGTGTATACATATGTACATTAATTTAGAGTTAGCTCACTTATACTTTTGTATGGTCATGAGCTTGTAAATATTTGCCTATATATACAAGGAAAAATGTCGGGGCAAATATGAGAGAGTGTGTGAGAACAAGAATTGAAGAGAATTAGAAGTCACTAGACACTTGCGAAGTGTGTGGAATAGCTCTCTCATCTAGATGTAAAGATCTTCAGTAATGAAGAAAAGTTTCACCCGATATTTCTGAGAGTTCTCCTTCTGTAAAGAGGTTGTGAGAATTATGAGTAGGAACATTCATATGTGAAGAAGTGTTAAGTGTCTTCTAAAACAGGCGCAATCTCGATGGTCAAAGAGTTGATCATTTCTCCGTGCACAGTGTAAAGTTTTGCACAAATGAGGAGTCAACATTTAAGTTGGAAGGTAAGCCATCTATGGCTAGAAGCATTTGCATAAATGGGTTCGAGTTTGACAGAAGCAAGCTTTAGAAGTTGCAGGTCTCAAAGTCGATTGTAAAGAACTTTAGTTTTAGACATAGGTGACTTGTTAAGATCATTTCTCAAGATCTACTGCATTTTTTGGAATGATTTAACTTGGAGGAGGTGCAAAATCTATAGGCAACACCTTGTGCAAAGTTTTATAAAAATCGTTACACATTTGATAAGTCAATGAGTGAGTTATGTGCAGTAGACTTTTTGTGTAGTCACCTTCTTCACAGTTTGTTCAAGATTTTGGAAAGTAAGTATTGATCCTCTAAATTGGTGAAGCTTTTGAGTTACTCTTGATGTAGAGGTGCTCTAACTTCAAGAGTAGCTTGTTCTTTTGGAGATTAACACTCTCCATCAGTGGTATCAGAGGAGGAAGCATCAAAATTGAAGAAAGGAGGACCCCAACTACTGCAGTCATAAAGAATTTAACATTTGAAGATTCAAAAGGTGAAAGCTAGAGAGCAAAGCTTGAGAAGGAGGCCATAAGACATCAAGGAAGACAAAAGGAATGTCATTCGAAGCAAAGGTAACCTTATTCCGCACAAAGCTTGAAGGATTTAATACACAGGTGTTGGGGGATTCTTGGACAAGAAGGGATTTGAGTGTTTGTAGGAGAAATGGGTAAGACAAGAAGAGAAAATACACATTGGAAGCCTCCAAGGGACTGGTTGCTGCCGGGTTCCTCTACACCAAACCTCCAACTTCTCCAAGCCTGCACTTGTGCACACCTTGCACCAAGCTTCCACTAAGGGGGAGGGATGGGTACCTTCTGTCGGCATGCGCACACTTCAATAAGACCTTGGGATCTTTGGGAGACTAGCTTAACACTCCTCTCCACACTTCCTTGGTCACTCTTCATGCACACCTTGCACTTCACTTCTCTGTGTCGCACTGTGTGTCCCTTGCACTTCTCTCTCTTTCTCCAATTAGACTATGCTTACTCGTCCTTACTCCAGAATGGTCCAAGAATAGTCCTTGCCTTGAGTTGAGTGTCGGTTCACGTACACTCCTAATTGCAAGAGTATCTTGGTGCTCACTTTGACGTTCCAAGATTGTCTCTCCAAGTGGTAGCCAACGAATCCCTGTTTTGTCCTGTAGTGACTTTAGACTAAAACAAAATTTTTTTAATTGGGGGGGCATACTTTCACTTCTGCGTACGCTGCCCCTTCACATACCTTCACATTTTCCTTTCAAGTCTTCACTTTTTCACATAAGAGAGGGTTCACCTGAACCTTCCACAAGGCTTCCAAAAAAATTTGAACCTTAGGGAAATTAGAGAAATACCTCTACAACCTGCAACCCACTTTCTCCAATTCACCCTTTGTGGACAATTAATTGTGCACTACCTGTGCACTTTGACACTTGCACTTTAGCACTTTGACTTTGCACCTGTTGACTTTGACCTTGACATTGTTCACTTTGAATAGTTTGACTTTGAATAGTTTGACTTTGAACTTTCGACTTTGACTATGGTTGACTTTGACTGTAGTTGACTTTGACCAATATGACTTTTATGGACTGAACAATTGCCCACCACCTAATGTACTCTCCGTCCTAGAGAGTTACAGCCAAAACTCCGGCAGGGCAGAGAGGACATTTGATTCTTGTGAGAAGATCAGCTCCTCCAGAACAGCATTTTTGAAAAACCACAATGTGGAGAAAATGGTAGTCAAAATGAGTGACAGGGAAGGGGATGTTTTAGAGTAGAGGGAATGAAGTTGAAAAAGGGAAGGGGGAAAGAATATGGAGGTTGTAGGGTTGTAGTTGTGGGGTTGGGGGGCATGAAAATGGTAGTGGATGGTGGGTGGGAGGGGAAGGGGGACTGGGAGAAGGGTAGGGGAAAAGGGAAGAGGAAATGTAAATGGAAAAGAAAAAGCATAAATGTACAAAATAAATCAATCAATGATAGTGAAATAGATATACTTACAACAGGAGAAATACATGAAAGTGCCATGGAAATGGCCTGAAGTACCAGAGAGAGCCTCTAATCGAAAGAAGGGTAAAGGAAAAAGCAGGATGTCGAACTAGATGAATGCGAAGATATTTCTTGATCCACATGATTAGGCTGAGAGAAATCAGAGAAAAACTCAAAGCTTGAAGGATTTAAAACACAGGTGAAGAAAGGATGGGATATTCTCTTCAGCTAGAGAAATTGGATAGACAAAACTATGCAGCATGGTCAATGAGGATGGAAGCTCATTTTATGAGCAAAGACTTGATAGGTTATATCACAGGTGAAGAGGAAAAGCCTCAGTTCAGAGATCCTAGTGTTCCAACTAGGGATGAATTGTCAGATAAGGACTTGGATGAAGAGAGATGCTCAAGCTAGGAGTGTTATCTATATGGGAGTTAATGACTACTTGCTACCTTACATTAGAGGTCTTGAAAGTGCAAGTGATATATGGAATGATTTGGAGGAGCATTTCCAAAACACCACAAAGTCAAGGAAAGCATCCTTGTGGGCGGAGTTTACCACATTCAAGAAAAAGGCCTCTCAATCCATCTCAGATTATGTAACAAGGATGAAGGCCATTGCAGATGCATTAGGAGCAGTCGATGAATATATTGAGGAGGATAAATTGGTAAGGCAAATCCTCACAGGTTTGAGAGGTGATGATAAATGGAAGCCATTCATTTTGTCTACTGAATTATCACTAGATCATTTTACTCCTGATTTAAATCAGTTGCTAGGACACATGCTAACCTTTGAGTAGGATGTCAATGGTGAAGGTAATAAAAGTGCAGGTCAAGCAATGTATTCAAAGGATAAGAAGAAGAATAGCAAAGGGAAGCAACAAGCAAATGAAGATGAACGAAAAACTAGCCAGGGAGGAAGAGGAGGTGGCAAAGGTAGAGGAAGAGGCAGAAGTAATAAAGATGGAGTCAAAGCTTGCTGGATCTGTGGTAAGACAAATCACTTAGCTCATGATTGTTGGTATAATACTTAGAATAATGGTGGATATAAACAGAACTTTAATTCAAGAGGAAGAGGTGGCAGAAATCAAAGAGGTAATTTCAGAGGGAGAGGTAGTAGAGGTTATTTTGGAAGAAATGCAGGTAGAGGATTCCAAAGCCAACAATACAACAATACCTACTACAATTATGCTTCAAATTAGAAGGAGGATTCAACATTGATAATAAATGAAACTCATGAAAGGCAAAGTGAAGACCAAAGAGTCTTCTACATTGACTTAGGGTGTAGCAATCACCTAAGTAGCAACATAGCTTGATGACTAATTTCGAGAATAAGGTAACTAATCATGTAGTTCAAACAAGTGACAATACAAAGCACAATGTGAAGTCAATTGGATCAGTGAAGGCCAAGGATGGAAGTACTCTCTTGAGTAAGGTTTTGTATGTTCCTACAATTCCAAAGAATCTGACAAGTGTAGGACAAATTGTTGAAAAAGGTTATGAAGTTAGGTTCACAAAATGAAGGAGTTTTTGTGGAAGATCCTAGCAATGGATATAAACAAACTGTCTCAGGGAAGAAAGAAGAAAGATTGTTCACATTGAAGATTCAAGGTAATGTTGGTCATGCCTTGTTCACCTATGGAGGACAAAAGATCTTTGAGTTAGATCTTTGGCACAAAAGGACTGGACATTTTAATGAAAGAGGTATTAAAGATATGATTAACAATAGTTCAGTGCTTGGATTGCCTAATGTTGCAGGTCAACATATGACATACAGATGTGAGGCATGTAAATTAGGTAAGGCTCATAAATAATCTTATTC
>CM035408.1:154034009-154074009 GCA_020310875.1 Ceratopteris richardii | reverse complement strand
GCAGACTGTTCTGAATGGTCTTCCTGATTTATATCAGAGTTTTTCCTCTACTCTTTGGTTGATGATGAAAGGCAATCTGAATGCCTTGTCATTTGAGGAATTAGTCTCTGTTCTGTTGCAGGAAGATCAGTCCAGGCAGAACAGGTCCATTATGCGTGTTGCAGTCAAGATTTCTTGGCTAGTCAGAAGGGCAAAGGAAAATGGAGCTCTTCTACTAGTAAGCAGAAATCTGCAAATGCTGCACAATCGAAGAACCAGGATAAAGATGAGAAGAAATCAGAAAAGCAAAAATTGTTCTGCAAGTACTGTAAAGGAAATGATCATATTATAAAGAACTGTCCAAAACTGGCTGCTAAAGAGGCAAAGAAGAAAGAGGCTGGAATGGTTGTTGCAGAGGCCTCTACACCAAAAACAGAGTCTGCAAATCTTGTGCAGGAAGAAGAATGGGCGTTTACTACTGTCTGCAGTTTTGACCCATCTTCTCATGATCAGTGCATGTCTGCAGTAGACTCAGATGTTTGGTACTTTGACAGTGGGGCGACCAAACATATTACCTCGCAGCGCAGTTTCTTCTCTTCACTCGAGCCTGCCCCTACAGGGAATATTGTCACATGCGCCAATAACTCCTCTTATCCTGTTATGGGAGTTGGTAAGATCATTCTGACTATTGCTGATGGTAGTTCTTTCACTTTGTCAGATGCTTTATTTGTGCCAGGGATAAAAAAGAACCTGTTATCAGTTTCTGCATTAGCCAAGATTGGCTTGGTTGTGAAATTTGTTGATGACAGGTGTACAGTCCATGATCTCTCAAATGGCGATGTGATTATTGCTTCTGGCATTTTATGTCCTGGGCTGTATAAGCTCATAGACTATGAAAGATCTGTGAATGATTCGGCATATGCAGTTCATGATTCTCTGGCTATGTCAGATGCAAAGCTTTGGCATGCACGCTTTGGTCATCTGAATTTTGCTAGTTTGTTACGCCTGCAGAAATCTAAAATGGTGTCCTCTTTGCCCGAACTTGAGGCACCAGGAAAACATGTTTGTGAAGGCTGTATTTTGGGCAAAATGCAGCGTTCTTCCTTTCCAAAAGATGGTTCAGTTCAGGCTACGCAGAAATTGCAGCTTGTACATAGTGATGTCTGTGGTTCTATGCAGACACCCTCTTTTGGAAGTTACCTTTACTTCGTGACTTTCATTGATGATTTTTCTAGGCATGCATGGGTATATCCACTCAAAGCAAAGTCCGAAGTGTTCATGTGCTTCAAACAGTTTTTGGTTTTGGCTGAAAATCTATCAGCATGTAAAATGGGCACCCTCCATTCTGATCGAGGGGGGGAATATATGTCTTCAGATTTTAATGCATTTCTGGCTGAACGTGGGATAAAACACCAGTTTACAGTGCCGTATACACCTCAACAGAATGGAGTTGCTGAACGAAAGAACAGGTCACTCATGGAGATGGCGAGGTGCATGGTCAAAAGTCAGGCTTTACCACATAGTTTCTGGCTTGAGGCTGTCATGTGTGCAGCATTGTACTGAACAGGTGTCCCACTAAAGCATTGCAGTCTATCACTCCATATGAGGCTTGGCATGACCGCAAGCCATCTGTTGCTCATCTGCGTGTTTTTGGTTGTTTGGCATATGCATTAGTGCTTGAACAACATCGCAGAAAATTGGATGATAAGGCAGTAAAATGTATTTTTGTTGGGTACAGTTCTGAAAGTAAAGGCTATCGTCTATATCATCCACAGACTAAACGCATTCTGGTTAGCCGTGATGTTGTCTTTGTGGAAGATGCTATTCAGCCATTGCTTTCATGTACTAAGGAGACATCTGTTAGCTCCAAAGACATGTATGATACTTTGATGCCTCTTTTTACAGGTGGACAGGCTAGTGCTGGTCCTAATGAGGCAACTTCTCAACCTTTGCAGGTTTCATATGATGATGCACATCATTCCATTTCTGATGCAGATTTACATGATGCACTTGTTGATGAGAGAGCTGATATTGAGCAGGCAAAAACTATGCCAAAATGGTTGGTGCAGACTTTGTGTGACAGCAAATTAGATGCACCTTTGTCATATCGTACTCAGTTCAGACTCTCATAGTACCTCCTTTGCATCAGATTGCTATGCTATGGCTGCATCTAGTCTCTGTGATGAGAATGAGCCTGTTTCTTTTGATGAAGCACAAAATTCACAAAATTGGATGGCTGTTATGCAATCTGAATATGATGCTATAATGAAGAATGGTACATGGTCTTTATGTGACTTGCCTCCTAGCAAGAAGGCCATTGGCACTAAGTGGGTATACAAGCTGAAGCGTAAACCTGATGGTACAGTTGACAGGTATAAGGCTAGGCTTGTTGCAAAGGGTTATGCACAGGAAAGAGGCATTGATTTTGATGAGACCTTTGCACCTACATGCCGTATGACTACTGTTCGGAGCATTTGTGCACTTGCAACCCATCATGGTTGGAATGTACATCAGTTGGACATTAAAACAGCATTTCTGAATGGTGACTTGCATGAAGAAGTGTATGTTTTTCAGCCCCGTGGCTTTGTGCAGAAAGGGCATGAAAACCAGGTTTGCAGGTTAAAGAAGGCATTATATGGTTTAAAGCAAGCACCACGTGCTTGGTATGAGAAGATACATGCCTATCTGATTGCACATGGTTTTGAGAACAGTCCAACTGAAAGCACCTTATATGTTAAACGTGCTAATGATGTGCTTCTGATCATTGTTGTCTATGTTGATGACATGCTGCTCACTGGTCCTATTGAGACACATATTGCTGATTTTAAGGTTGGTTTGCATGCCTCATTTGAGATGTCTAATTTGGGGCATTTGCATCACTATTTGGGCATTCAGTTTATGCACGTTGATGGTGGAATGGCTTTGTGTCAAACGAAATATATTGACACATTATTGCAGCATTTTGGCCTTGAAGACTGTAAGCCTATTGCCACTCCTATGAGACAGGTTTACGATTGAGTCTTCATGATGCTGGAGATGCATTTGATGCTGTTCTCTATCAGCAAGTTGTTGGATGCTTGATTTACTTATGCATTACTCGGCTAGATATTCAGTTTGCTGTCTCACAGATGAGCAGGTTTATGCATTGCCTAGGAGTCACGCATTGGAAAGCGGTTAAGTGCATCTTTTGCTACTTGAGTGGTACTCGGCTACTTGGGTTGTTTTATCCCAAGGGGGGATCATTACCGCCAGATTTGCATGCTTTTTCTGACTCAGATTGGGTTGGTTGCTATGACACTCGTGTGTCCACCAGTGGTTTTTGCTTCATGCTTGGTAGCTCATGTATATCTTGGTTGAGCAAGAAGCAGCCTACTGTGGCCACTTCCAGTTGTGAGGCTGAGTATAGGGCATCTTTCACAGCGACTGTTGAGTGTGTGTGGCTCAGACGCCTTATGGCTGATTTGGGTGTTGGCCAGTCTTCTGCCACCACCATCTTCACTGATAGTCAGAGCGCATTGGCAGTTGCGAGGAACCTTGTGTTCCATGCTCGCACTAAGCACATTGAGGTGCATTATCACTATGTCAGGGAGAGGTTTTCTGCTGGGGAGATCAGCTTGGCATATGTGCCCACGCAGGAGAACATTGTAGACCTTTTCACGAAGGCTCTGCCTAGGGAGAAGTTTGAAGCTTTCCGCAAAGCTTTGGGCTTACTTCCTTTTGTGGAGTGATTTCCACATAGCTTGGCACTTCCTTATACATGAGTGCGAGCTCCTTGTTCACCACATCACTCCCAGGGGGGATTTGTTGATATATTTAGGTAGTGATGTGTGTGAACACTCTAGGACCGCCGAGGCACTTTTTCCCCTCTTTAGGAGGTTTTTTTCCCTCGGCTTGTATATACGCCTATTGCCCTAATGGGCTACTTATCTTTGTACATTCTCTAGTAATACATTCAGTCTTGTGTGTTGTGCTCCAAGCTTCTTCTTCTTCCTTGTGCTGTTCGCGTGCTTCCGCAGACGTCTAACTCCAACACATGGGTGTTTTAGATTAAGGGGTGATTAGTGATGGACCAATGAGAGGAGGGTGGTGGCGACAATCTAGAGCCTCAATCAAGTAGGCTCGACCTAGGATTCCATGGGTTTGAAGTAGTCAAAATCACTAAAGTCTGCTAAAAAATGCGAAATCTCCTCCGTTGGTGGTTTCGTGGAGGGCAAAATTTGAGTCGTTGATCGTAGTTTGATCTGTGCCCATGGATATTGAGGATATCCAATGGTGGAGCTTGAAATAAGGGAGCATATGCACCTTTACTTGTGCACCATCGGATGGGGTATTGTTGGAACAAACCAATCACAAATTGGTGATTACAAAGAATTTGAAGCAAGCTCATGATCAGATTAAAGTGGCAAAAGACACTTGAGAAAGTGAAGAGATCTCAGAAGTAATGTTTGTATACATATGTACATTACAGGTGGAAATTCTTGTAAACTGAGTATAGATATTCCTTAGGATGATAAGGAGTAATGTAATAGACTCAGGATAAGTCTAAAACCATATGTATATAAGTCAATGATGTATAGAAATAAGAGATAGAGTCATTAGAGAACAAGTGTCATAGAGATAGATGTGAAGAGAGTCATCTTCAAGAAATAGCATCGGGTATTTCGTAGATCTCTCTCAGTCTGATCATGTGGATCGTACACAGTCTAATCCTTTTGTACACATCTAGTCTGATCATGTGGATCAGAAACCTTTTGTACACATCTTTTGTACACATCTAGTCCTTTTGTTCAGAATTTTATGATCCAATTCCTTTTCTAGTGTGTGTATGATCAATAGGAACATTGGTATGTAGAATCTACAGATAGACTTCTCAGAGTCGCGCATTTTTCCGTGTCAATGTTTTGCTTAGATCTCAGTGCATAGTGTAAAGTTTTTAATGAGTGAGCATTCAAAATCTAAGTTAGAAGGTAAGGAAGCTATGGCTAAAACATTTAGCAAAACGGGATCTGTGCTGTGAGAAATCAACTTAAGAAGTTGACCATGTCAAAGTCGCCATTTCTGGAAGACATTTTTTGACATACCTTTGATCTTAAGGATCAAATTAAAGTTTTAAGGATTCTTTTGAAGAACTAATGGTTGATATGATTGCGCAAAGGTAGTATGGAGATTTATATATCATTGGTTTGAAGAAATCTGAAGATATGTGCAGGTGTTGAAGTCAATTTCTGAAGCAGACTTTCTGAAGGAGGAATTTCTTCACTCAGAGAAGTGCTAGTGAAAGTTTTGATAAATGAAGACAATATTTGTGTAAAGTTTGATCCATAACTGATATAGAAGTGTTCTTAGATCAGTATAGATCAAACCTTTGGAGATTAAGAAGTCTCCAACAATGGTATCAGAGCTAAAGGTATAATACAAGTGAAGTAAATGCATTGGAAGTCCCGACTGCTACAGATATTGAAGTTCCTTCTAATTGAAGGTGGACAAGGACAAATTCTTGCAGATAATTTGCAGAAGTACAAAGTACGAGTTCAAAGGATCAAAAAGGATTTAAGCTTCATATCAAAGGTACACTTTATTATCATAAATCATAGTAATTGCAGACACAAAAGATCAAAAATGGGAGAAAGCTTGCAGATTGATAAGCTAGATAGGGAGAACTAACCAGCTTGGTCTATGAGGATGGAGGCACACCTCATGAGCAAAGATCTGATGGCATTCATTACCAGAGAAGAAGAAAAGCCTGAGTTTGCAGATCCTAGTTGTTGGCAGCAGTCAAGGAACTGCAGGACTCACAAGACAAGGAAGCCAACAAAGGGATTCGGAACAAAGAGAAGGCACAAGCAGACAGAGTAGTCAAAGAAGATCTGGCAAGTCGGCCATCTAAATTTTTCATGTAACAAAGAGGTGGGCACACAAGAAGAAGGAGCAAGTAGGGAGTTCAAGGAAATGTATGTCAAACTGTTAGAAGAAATCCCTACAAAAATAGTGATTTTCATCTAAGCCTCGAAGAGCCAAAATGAGGCAAAGTGACCAAAAAGGCATGAGAGGCGGCTACATAGGTAGTAGAAACAGCCACTAGTGTGCGAGATTGGGCTGATGTCCTAGGGATTAGGGAGAACCCCCTTCATGGGGAGCATCGCAAGGCTGGGGAGGCGGGTCCGGCGATAATGGGGGAATGATAGCTCCCTGCTCCGTACAAGCAACAACCATGCTCCTATAACGGCGTAGATGGTCACGCTCGTGACGAACTAGTTGACAGAAGGGCTGTCGCAGATGCCCAAAGAAGCCTGCTACTGCATCTCCAAAAGAGCATCATAGATGGTGATCCATCTAGTAGCATCATCAACATAAATCACATAATACCTTGAACCATTGATATTGATATCCTTTGATGGTCCCCACACATTTGTGTGTACCAACTGAAGCTTCTCTGAATACATAAAACCATGCTTGGAATAAGATTGTTTATGAGCCTTACCTAATTTACATGCCTCACATTTGTATGTCATATGTTGACCTGCAACATTAGGCAATCCAAGCACTGAACTATTGTTAATCATATCTTTAATACATCTTTCATTAAAATGTCCAAGCCTTTTGTGCCAAAGATCTAACTCAGAGATCTTATGTCCTCCATAGGTGAACAAGGCATGACCAACATTACCTTGAATCTTCAATGTGAACAATCTTTCTTCTTTCTTCCCTGAGAACAATCTTTCTTCTTTCTTCCCTGAGACAATTTGTTTATATCCATTGCTAGGATCTTCCACAAAAACTCCTTCATTTCGTGAACCTAACTTCATAACCTTTTTCAACAATTTGTCCTACACTTGTCAGATTCTTTGGAATTGTAGGAACATACAAAACCTTACTCAAGAGAGTACTTCCATCCTTGGCCTTCACTGATCCAATTGACTTCACATTGTGCTTTGTATTGTCACTTGTTTGAACTACATGATTAGTTACCTTATTCTCGAAATTAGTCATCAAGCTATGTTGCCACTTAGGTGATTGCTACACCCTGAGTCAATGTAGAAGACTCTTTGGTCTTCACTTTGCCTTTCACAAGTTGCATTCATTATCAATGTTGAATCCTCCTTCTAATTTGAAGCATAATTGTAGTAGGTATTGTTGTATTGTTGGCTTTGGAATCCTCTACCTGCATTTCTTCCAAAATAACCTCTACTACCTCTCCCTCTGAAATTACCTCTTTGATTTCTGCCACCTCTTCCTCTTGAATTAAAGTTTTGTTTATATCCACCATTATTCTAAGTATTATACCAACAATCATGAGCTAAGTGATTTGTCTTACCACAAATCCAGCAAGCTTTGACTCCATCTTTATTACTTCTGCCTCTTCCTCTACATTTGCCACCTCCTCTTCCTCCCTGGCTAGTTTTTCCTTCATCTTCATTTGCTTGTTGCTTCCCTTTGCTATTCTTCTTCTTATCCTTTGAGTACATTGCTTGACCTGCACTTTTATTATCTTCACCATTGATCCTCCTCAATTTATCCTCCTCAATATATTCATCGACCGCTCCTAATGCATCTGCAATGTCCATCCTTGTTACATAATCTGAGATGGATTGAGAGGCCTTTTTCTTGAATGTGGTAAACTCCGCCCACAAGGATGCCTTCCTTGTATTTTGTGGTGTTTTGGAAATGCTCCTCCAAATCATTCCATATATCACTTGCACTTTCAAGACCTCTAATGTAAGGTAGCAAGTAGTCATTAACTCCCATATAGATAATACTCCTAGCTTGAGCATCTCCCTTCATCCAAGTCCTTAAATCTGACAATTCATCCCTAGTTGGAACACTAGGATCTCTGAACTGAGGCTTTTCCTCTTCACCTTTGATATAACCTATCAAGTCTTTGCTCATAAAATGAGCTTCCATCCTCATTGACCATGCTGGATAGTTCTGTCTATCCAATTTCTCTAGCTGAAGAGAATATCCCATCCTTTCTTCACCTGTGTATTAAATCCTTCAAGCTTTATGAGGAATAAGGTTACCTTGCTTCGAATGATACTCCTTTTGTCTTCCTTGATATCTTCTGTCCTCCTTCTCAAGTTTTGCTTTCAAGCTTTCACCTTTTGTATCTTCAAATGTTGAATTCTTTATAACTACAGCAGTTGGGGTCCTCCTTTCTTCAATTTTGATGCTTCGTGCTCTAATACCACTGATTTACTCACTTCAAAAGTGTCTAATGACTTCTAATTCTGTACAAAACTTGTTCCCTCACACTCTCTCATATTTTCCCCGACATTTTTCCTTGTACATATACGAAAATATGTACAAGCTCATAACCATACAAAAGTATAAGTGAGCTAAGTTTAAGTTAATGTACATATGTATACACATCTTAATTCTCTAAACATGTACTTTCTTCATGCTTCATATCTTGACCTTTTCTTCAATTCTTGACTTCAAAACTTCATCAAAACTTCAATTGTTGATTGCCTTACACCAACAAGAAAGTCAAGAGATTTTAGAATGGTAGCTTGTATACATATGTACATTACAGGTGGACATTCTTGTACTATGAGTGTAGATGATCCTTAGGATGGTAAGGAGTAATGTAATAGACATAGGATAAGTCTAGAAACATATGTATATAAGTCAATGATGTAAAGAAATACATGAGAGAGTCATTGGAAGCCAAGTGTAATTGAGGGAGATTTGTAGAGAGTCATCTTGAGAAATTAGCGATGAGTTTTTCTCTGATTTCTCTCAGCCTAATCATGTGGATCAGGAAATATTTTGTACACATATAATCTAGAAGATAATGTAGCTATGTTCAAAGTTTCATGGCTTAATTCCTTTCATGTTGTGAGCATGATCAATAGCAACATGTGTATGTAAAGTCTGCAGGTAGACCTCTCAGAGTCGCGCACTTTTTCGTGTCAATGATTTGCTTAGATCTCAGTGCACAGTGTAATTTTTTTATAAGTGAGCATTAAAATTTTAAGTTAGAAGGTAAGGAAGCTATGGCTAAAAGCATTTAGCAAAACGAGATCTGTGTTGTGAGAAATGAACTTTAGAAGTTAGTTGTGTCAAAGTCACTTGTTCAGGAAGACAGTTTCTGACATACTTTTGATCTTAAGGATCAGAATAAAGTTTTAATAATTCTCTTGAAGGACTAATGGTTGATATGATTGTGCAAAGGTGGCATGGAGATATGTACATCATTAGTTTGAAGAAATCTAAAGATATGTGCAGGTAACGAAGTCAATCTTTGAAGCAGACTTCTTAAAGAAGGAAGATTGTCACTCAAAGAAGCGATAGTTGAAGATTTGGTAAATGAAGGTAAAATTTGTGGAAATTTTGGTCCATAACTAGTATAGATTAAAAATTTGGAGATTTAGAGGTCTCGAAGAGTGATATGAGAGTTGACGGTGCAATACAAGTGAAGTAAAGGCATTGGAAGTCCCGACTCGTGCAGATATTGAAGTTTCTTCTAATTGAAGGTGGACAAGGTCAAATTCTTGAAGACAACCTGAAGAAGTGCAAAGCATGAGTTCAAAGGATCAAGAAGGATTAAAGCTTCATATCAAAGGTACACTATATCATCATAAATCTTAGTAATTGCAGACACAGAAGATCAAAGATGGGAGCTAAGAGCTTGCAGATTGATAAGCTAGATAGGGAGAACTATCCAGCTTGGTCCACGGGGATGGAGGCACACCTCATGAGCAAAGATTTAATGGCATTCATCACTAGAGAAGAAGAAAAGCCTGAGTTTGAAGATCCTAGTGTTCCAACTAAGGAAGAACTTGTAGATTTGAAGAACTAGATGAGAAAGGATGCTCAAGCTAGGAGCATCATTTACATGGCTGTAAATGATTATCTTCTACCTCACATTAGAGGGTTAGAAAGTGCAACAGATGTGTGAAATGCTTTGGAAGAGCATTTCCAAAATACAACCAAGTCTAGGAAGTCCTGATTATGGGCATAGTTCACAACTCTCAAGAAGAAGAGCTCACAATCAATTTCTGATTATGTGGCAAGGATGAAGGATATTGCAAATAGCTTGGGAGCAGTACATGAAGACATTGAAGAGGATAAGTTGGTAAGGAAAATACTTACAGGTCCGAGAGGATATGAGAAGTGGAAGCCCTTCATACTGTCCATAGAATTCTCATTAGATCATTTTACTCTTGATCTTAATCAATTGCTAGGACATATGCTAATTTTTTAGTAGGACATTAAGGGAGATAATGATAGGAGTGAAAGTCAAGCTATGTACTCCAAGGACAAAAAAAAGAATGGCAAAGGGAAGCCGTCAACTGATGATGAAGGAACTTCAAGTCAAGCTAATTTCACAAAAGGAAAGATGAACTTCAGAGGTAAAGGAAGAGGAGGTAAGAACAAAGACAATACTAAAGCTTGTTGGATTTGTGGCAGAACAAATCGTTTGGCAATTGATTGTTGGTATAACAATCAAAATGGTGGAAGTAATAACTAGAGCTTCAATCAAAGAGGTAGAGGAGGTAGAAATCAAAGAGGTAACTTCAAAGGAAGAGGTGGTACGACATCATATGCTAGAGGAGGTGGAAGAAGTTTTCAATCTCAGTCCTACAACAACAATTATTATAATTATGCATCAGATCAGAAGGATGAAATGACTCTTATCTTGAATGCAACACATGAAGCAATAGGATAAGATCAAAGGGTCAGAGGATAAGATCAAATCAATAGGCTGAGACTTCAAGAAGTGCAGAGGTCAGAAGATCTTTGAGAGAAAGAAAAGAACCTATCACGTATAGCTATGATACATCTTTCTTAACAACAAAAGATTATGCTTACATTGTGAAGATAGAAGAAGATCCAACCACATATGAAGGAGCTAAAGGTAAACAGAATTGGGGGAAGGCAATGCAAGAAGAGTATGATGCTCTACCTAAAAATGAAACATGGGAGTTGGTGCCTAGACCAATGAATCAAACGGTCATTGGATGTAAGTGGTTGTATAAAACAAAAAGGTTTGTAGATGGAAAAATTTCTAGGTACAAAGCTAGACTTGTGGTCAAAGGTTATGCCCAAACTTATGGGATAGATTATGATGAAAATTTTAGTCTAGTTGCTAAGATGTCTACAATTAGATCTCTAATTGCTATTGCTGCTTGTAAAGGATGGAAGTTATCACAATTAGATGTGAAGAATGCATTTCTGAATGGATACATTGCAGATGAAGTGTACATGGGGCAACCAGAAGGTTTCATGGATTCTATTGGGCAGATTATCTATGTAAGCTCAAGAGAGCTTTGTATGGTTTGAAGCAAGCCCCAAGATCATTGAATTATAGGCTTGTTAGGTTCTTGACTGAATGTGGATATCAAGCTTCAAAGGCAGATAGTAGCTTGCTAGTGAAGCCAAGTGAAAAGGGGTATATATACATGTGTATTTATGTTGATGATATTATTGTCACAGGTAGAGATGCTCAAGGAATCAAGGAGCTTAAGAAAAAAATAGAGAAGGAGTTTAAGATAAGTGATTTGGGAAACTTATCTTATTTCATAGGAATGTAGACTGTGTATACTCAACATGGAGTATATGTTACACAAGAGAAATACTTGAAGAATCTCCTAGTCAAGTTCAACATGGAAGAGTGTAAGTCTTCAACCACACCATTGGAGGTAAATAATAAATTGAGCAGATATGGAGGTGAAGAATTTAATGACATGAAGAAATATCAAAGTTCGGTAGGTAGTATAATCTATGCTACCTTGAAAAGACCAGACCTATCATATGCAGTGGGTGTGTTATCACAATTTATGCATTTTCCAAAGAAGACTCATTGGCTTGAAGCCCAAAGGGTACTCAGATATATCAAAGGAACCCTAATGAAGGTTTGTATTATGGATTTTCTTCTGATACAAGAATTAAAGTGTTTAGTGATGCAGATTGTGCAGATGATTCAAATGATAGACGGTCTAACCATGGGTATCTCTATTATATTGGGGATAAGTTGGTTTCTTGGTGCTCAAAGAAGCAGCATACAATTGATTTGTCATCCACAAAAGCTGAGTATAAAGGAATGGTAGAGGCTGCAAAAGAAGTGATATAGTTAAAGACGTTGTTGAAGAGTTTTGGAACTCATCAGAGTACTCCAATTATTTTTTGAGACAATATGAGTTCATTATATTTGGCAGGTAACCCTCTTTTTCATGCCACGACTAAACACATAGAGATTCAGTATCATTTCTTTAGATAAAAGGTCCTTGATAAAGAGATTGAAGTATTGTATACTCCAACAAAAGAGCAAGTTGCAGATATGTTGACAAAAAGCTTAGATGGACCTAAGCTACAAAAGTTCAAAGAGATGGCAGGAGTAAAGAAGAATGGAATAATCACAATTAGTGATTGAGGGGGAGCTGTTGGAACAAAGCAATCCCAAATTGATGATTACAAAGAGCTTAAAGCAATTCAGTGGTTAGATTGAAGTGAAAGAAGTCATTTGAGAAAGTGAAGAGATTTCATAATGGTAGCTTGTATACATATGTACATTACAGGTGGAAATTCTTGTACTATGAGTGTAGACGAACCTTAGGATGGTAAGGAATAATGTAATAGATGCAGGATAAGTCTAGAAACATATGTATATAAGTCAATGATGTAAAGAAATACATGAGAGAGTCATTAGAAGCCAAGTGTCATTGAGATAGATGCGTAGAGAGTCATCTTCAGAAATTAGCGACGTGTTTTTCTTTGATTTCTCTCAGCCTGATCATGTGGATCAAGAAATATTTTGTACACATCTAATCTAGAAGCTAATGAAGCTATGTTTAAAGTTTCATGGCTTAATTCCTTTCATGCTATGAGTATGATCAATAGGAACATGTGTATGTAAAGTCTACAGGTAGACCTCTTAGAGTCGTGCACTTTTTTGTGTCAATGTTTTGCTTAAATCTCAGTGCAGAGTGTAAAATTTTTCATAAGTGACCATTCAAAATCTAAGTTACAAGGTAAGGAAGCAATGGCTAAAAGCATTTAGCAAAGCGGGATCTTGCTATGAAAAATCAACTTTAGAAGTTAGCTATGTCAAAGTCGCTTGTTCAGGAAGACAGTTTTTGACATACTTTTGATCTTAAGGATCAAATTGAAGTTTTAATAATTCTTTTGAAGGACAAATGATTGATATGATTTTACAAGGGTAGCATGGAGATATGTACATCATTAGTTTGAAGAAATGTGAAGATATGTGCAGGTAATGAAGTCAATCTTTGAAGGAGACTTCTTAAAGAAGGATGATTCTCACTCAAAGAAGTGATAGTTGAAGATTTGGTAAATGAAGGTAACATTTATTGGTGCAGGGAAATCAACAATTGAAGTTTTGATGAAGGTTTAAACTCAATGATTGAAGAAAAGATCCAGATATGAAGCATGAAGAAAGTACATGTTCAGAGAATGAAGATGTGTATACATATGTACATTAATTTAGAGTTAGCTCACTTATACTTTTGTATGGTCATGAGCTTGTAAATATTTGCCTATATATACAAGGAAAAATGTCGGGGCAAATATGAGAGAGTGTGTGAGAACAAGAATTGAAGAGAATTAGAAGTCACTAGACACTTGCGAAGTGTGTGGAATAGCTCTCTCATCTAGATGTAAAGATCTTCAGTAATGAAGAAAAGTTGCACCCGATATTTCTGAGAGTTCTCCTTATGTGTTTGATCATTTCAAGAATCCTTTTGTAGGTGTCTAATTCCATAGTTAATGAGTCTATGGTTAAAGTTTGAGAGCCTAATTGTAAAGAGGCTGTGAGAATTATGAGTAGGAACATTCATATGTGAAGAAGTGTTAAGTGTCTTCTAAAACAAGCGCAATCTCGATGGTCAAAGAATTGATCATTTCTCAGTGCACAGTGCAAAGTTTTGCACAAATGAAGAGTCAACATTTAATTTGGAAGGTAAGCCATCTATGGCTAGAAGCATTTGCATAAATGGGTTCTAGTTTGACAGAAGCAAGCTTTAGAAGTTGCAGGTGTCAAAGGCGATTGTAAAGAACTACAGTTTTAAACATAGGTGACTTGTTAAGATCATTTCTCAAGATCTAATGCGTTTTTTGGAATGATTTAACTTGGAGGAGGTGCAAAATCTATAGGCGACACCTTGTGCAAAGTTTTATAAAAAGCGTTACACATTTGATAAGTCAATGAGTGAGTTATGTGCAGCAGACTTTTTATGTAGTCACCTTCTTCACAGTTTGTTCAAGATTTTGGAAATTAAGTATTGATCCTCTAAATTGGTGAAGCTTTTGAGTTACTCTTGATATAGAGGTGCTCTAACTTTAAGAGTAGCTTGTTCTTTTGGAGATTAACACTCTCCATCAGTGGTATCAGAGGAGGAAGCATCACATAAGAGAGGGTTCACCTGAACCTTCCACAAGGCTTCCAAAAAAAATTGAAACTTAGGGAAATTAGAGAAATACCTCTACAACCTGCAACCCACTTTCTCCAATTCACCCTTTGTGGACAATTAATTGTGCACTACCTGTGCACTTTGACACCTGCACTTTAGCACTTTGACTTTGCACCTGTTGACTTTGACCTTGACATTGTTGACTTTGAATAGTTTGACTTTGAATAGTTTGACTTTGAATAGTTTGACTTTGAATAGTTTGGCAAGTGAAAAGGGGTATTTATACATGTGTATTTATGTTGATGATATTATTGTCACAGGTAGAGATGCTCAAGGAATCAAGGAGCTTAAGAAAAAAATAGATAAGGAGTTTAAGATAAGTGATTTGGGAAACTTATCTTATTTCTTAGGAATGTAGACTATGTATACTCAACATGGAGTATATGTTACACAAGAGAAATACTTGAAGAATCTCCTGGTCAAGTTCAACATGGAAGAGTGTAACTCTTCAACCACACCACTGGAGGTAAATCATAAATTGAGCAGATATGGAGGTGAAGAATTTAATGACATGAAGAAATATCAAAGTTTGGTAGGTAGTATAATCTATGCTACCTTGAAAAGACCACACCTATCATATGCAGTGGTTGTGTTATCACAATTTATGCATTTTCCAAAGAAGACTCATTGGATTGAAGCCCAAAGGGTACTCAGATACATCAAAGGAACCCTAATGAAGGTTTGTATTATGGATTTTCTTCTGATACAAGAATTAAAGTGTTTAGTGATGCAGATTGTGCAGGTGATTCAAATGATAGAAGGTCCAACCATGGGTATCTCTATTATATTGGGGATAAGTTGGTTTCTTGGTGCTCAAAGAAGCAACATACAGTTGATTTGTCATCCACAAAAGCTGAGTATAAAGGAATGGTAGAGGCTGCAAAAGAAGTGATATGGTTAAAGACCTTGTTGAAGAGTTTTGGAACTCATCAGAGTACTCCAATTATTTTTGGAGACAATATGAGTTCATTATATTTGGCAGGTAACCCTCTTTTTCATGCCAGGACTAAACACATAGAGATTCAGTATCATTTCTTTAGATAAAAGGTCCTTGATAAAGAGATTGAAGTATTGTATACTCAACCAAAAGAGCAAGTTGCAGATATGTTGACAAAAAGCTTAGATGGACCTAAGCTACAAAAGTTCAAAGAGATGGCAGGAGTAAAGAAGAATGGAATAATCACAATTAGTGATTGAGGGGGAGCTATTGGAACAAAGCAATCCCAAATTGATGATTACAAAGAGCTTAAAGCAATTCAGTGGTTAGATTGAAGTGAAAGAAGTCATTGGAGAAAGTGAAGAGATTTCAGAATGGTAGCTTGTATACATATGTACATTACAGTTGGAAATTCTTGTAATATGAGTGTAGATGAACCTTAGGATGGTAAGGAATAATGTAATAGATGCAGGATAAGTCTAGAAACATATGTATATAAGTCAATCATGTAAAGAAATACATGAGAGAGTCATTAGAAGCCAAGTGTCATTGAGATAGATGCGTAGAGAGTCATCTTCAGAAATTAGCGACGTGTTTTTCTTTGATTTCTCTCAGCCTGATCCTGTGGATCACGAAATATTTTGTACACATCTAATCTAGAAGCTAATGAAGCTATGTTCAAAGTTTCATGGCTTAATTCCTTTCATGCTATGAGTATGATCAATAGGAACATGTGTATGTAAAGTCTGCAAGTAGACCTCTTAGAGTCGTGCACTTTTTTGTGTCAATGTTTTGCTTAAATCTCAGTGCACAGTGTAAAGTTTTTCATAAGTGACCATTCAAAATCTAAGTTACAACGTAAGGAAGGAATGGCTAATAGCATTTAGCAAAGCCGGATCTGTGCTATGAAAAATCAACTTTAGAAGTTAGCTATGTCAAAGTCGCTTGTTCAGGAAGACAGTTTCTGACATACTTTTGATCTTGAGGATCAAATTAAAGTTTTAATAATTCTTTTGAAGGACAAATGATTGATATGATTTTACAAGGGTAGCATGGAGATATGTACATCATTAGTTTGAAGAAATGTGAAGATATGTGCAGGTAATGAAGTCAATCTTTGAAGGAGACTTCTTAAAGAAGGATGATTCTCACTCAAAGAAGTGATAGTTGAAGATTTCGTAGATGAAGGTAACATTTATTGGTGCAGGGAAATCAACAATTGAAGTTTTGATGAAGGTTTAAACTCAAGGATTGAAGAAAAGATCCAGATATGAAGCATGAAGAAAGTACATGTTCAGAGAATGAAGATGTGTATACATATCTACATTAATTTAGAGTTAGCTCACTTATACTTTTGTATGGTCATGAGCTTGTAAATATTTGCCTATATATACAAGGAAAAATGTCGGGGCAAATATGAGAGAGTGTGTGAGAACAAGAATTGAAGAGAATTAGAAGTCACTAGACACTTGCGAAGTGTGTGGAATAGCTCTCTCATCTAGATGTAAAGATCTTCAGTAATGAAGAAAAGTTGCACCCGATATTTCTGAGAGTTCTTCTTATGTGTTTGATCATTTCAAGAATCCTTTTGTAGGTGTCTAATTCCATAGTTAATGAGTGTATGGTTATTGAGAGCCTAATTGTAAAGAGGCTGTGAGAATTATGAGTAGGAACATTCATATGTGAAGAAGTGTTAAGTGTCTTCTAAAACAAGCGCAATCTCGATGGTCAAAGAATTGATCATTTCTCAGTGCATAGTGTAAAGTTTTGCACAAATGAGGAGTCAACATTTAAGTTGGAAGGTAAGCCATATGGCTAGAAGCATTTGCATAAATGGGTTCTAGTTTGACAGAAGCAAGCTTTAGAAGTTGCAGGTGTCAAAGGCGATTGTAAAGAACTACAGTTTTAGACATAGGTGACTTGTTAAGATCATTTCTCAAGATCTAATGCGTTTTTTGGAATGATTTAACTTGGAGGAGGTGCAAAATCTATAGGCAAGACCTTGTGCAAAGTTTTATAAAAAGCGTTACACATTTGATAAGTCAATGAGTGATTTATGTGCAGCAGACTTTTTATGTAGTCACCTTCTTCACAGTTTGTTCAAGATTTTGGAAATTAAGTATTGATCCTCTAAATTGGTGAAGCTTTTGAGTTACTCTTGATATAGAGGTGCTCTAACTTTAAGAGTAGCTTGTTCTTTTGGAGATTAACACTCTCCATCAGTGGTATCAGAGGAGGAAGCATCAAAATGGAAGAAAGGAGGACCCCAACTACTATAGTCATAAAGAATTTAACATTTGAAGATTCAAAAGGTGAAAGCTAGAGAGCAAAGCTTGAGAAGGAGGCCATAAGACATCAAGGAAGACAAAAGGAACGTCATTCGAAGCAAAGGTAGCCTTATTCCTCATAAAGCTTGAAGGATTTAATACACAGGTGTTGGGGGATTCTTGGACAAGAAGGGATTTGAGTGTTTGTAGGAGAAATGGGTAAGACAAGAAGAGAAAATACACACTGGAAGCCTCCAAGGGACTGGTTGCTGCCGGGCTCCTCTACACCAAACCTCCAACTTCTCCAAGCCTGCACTTGTGCACACTTTGCACCAAGCTTCCACTAAGGGGGAGGGATGGGTACCTTCTGTCGGCATGCGCACACTTCAATAAGACCTTGGGATCTTTGGGAGACTAGCTTAACACTCCTCTGCACACTTCCTTGGTCACTCTTCATGCACACCTTGCACTTCACTTCTCTGTGTCGCACACTGTGTGTCCCTTGCACTTCTCTCTCTTGCTCCCCTTAGACTATGCTTACTCCTCCTTACTCCAGAATGGTCCAAGAATAGTCCTTGCCTTGAGTTGAGTGTCGGTTCACGTACGCTCCTAATTGCAAGAGTATCTTGGTGCTCACTTTGACGTTCCAAGATTGTCTCTCCAAGTGGTAGCCAACGAATCCCTGTTTTGTCCTGTAGTGACTTTAGACTAAAACAAAATTTTTTTAATTGGGGGGGCATACTTTCACTTCTGCGTACGCTGCCCCTTCACATACCTTCACATTTTCCTTTCAAGTCTTCACTTTTTCACATAAGAGAGGGTTCACCTGAACCTTCCACAAGGCTTCCAAAAAAATTTTAACCTTAGGGAAATTAGAGAAATACCTCTACAACCTGCAACCCACTTTCTCCAATTCACCCTTTGTGGACAATTAATTGTGCACTACCTGTGCACTTTGACACCTGCACTTTAGCACTTTGACTTTGCACCTGTTGACTTTGACCTTGACATTGTTGACTTTGAATAGTTTGACTTTGAACTTTTGACTTTGACTACGGTTGACTTTGACTGCAGTTGACTTTGACCAATATGACTTTTATGGACTCAACAATTGCCCACCACCTAATGTACTCACCGTCCTAGAGAGTTACAGCCAAAACTCCGGCAGGGCAGAGAGGACATTTGATTCTTGTGAGAAGATCAGCTCCTCCAGAAAAGCATTTTTGAAAAACCACAATGTGGAGAAAATGGTAGTCAAAATGAGTGATAGGGAAGGGGATGTTTTAGAGTAGAGGGAATGAAGTTGAAAAAGGGAAGGGGGAAAGAATATGGAGGTTGTAGGGTTGTAGTTGTGGGGTTGGGGGGCATGAAAATGGTAGTAGATGTCGGGTGGGAGGGGAAGGGGGACTAGGAGAAGGGTAGGGGAAAAGGGAAGAGGAAATGTAAATGGAAAAGAAAAAGCATAAATGTACAGAATAAATCAATCAATGATAGTGAAATAGATATACTTACAATAGGAGAAATACACAATCAATAACCAGACAAGAGATTGTAGTGATAACCGAGAAGCAAAATCCCAAATATATATAGCAAAATGAAATACAAGGATAGCCTCGAAAAGGCCTGAAATACATGAAAGTGCCATGGAAATGGCCTGAAGTACCAGAGAGAGCCTCTAATCGAAAGAAGGGTAAAGGAAAAAGTAGGATGTCGAACTAGATGAATGCGAAGAGGTAAGCCTCGAAGAGCCAAAATGAGGCAGAGTGACCAAAAAGGCCTGAGAGGCGGCTACATAGGTAGTAGAAACAGCCACTAGTGGACGAGATTGGGCTGATGTCCTAGGGATTAGGGAGAACCCCCTTCATGGGGAGCATCGCAAGGCTGGGGAGGCGGGTTCGGCGATAATGGGAGAATGATAGCTCCCTGCTCCATACAAGCAACAACCATGATCCTATAACGGCGCAGATGGTCACGCTCGCGACGAACCAGTTGACAGTAGGGCTGTCGCAGATGCCCAAAGAAGCCTGCTACTGCATCTCCAAAAGAGCATCATAGATGGTGATTCATCTAGTAGCATCATCAACATAAATCACATAATACCTTGAACCATTGATATTGATATCCTTTGATGGTCCCCACACATTTGTGTGTACCAACTGAAGCTTCTCTGAATACATAAAACCATGCTTGGAATAATATTGTTTATGAGCCTTACCTGATTTACATGCCTCACATCTGTATGTCATATGTTGACCTGCAACATTAGGCAATCCAAGCACTGAACCATTGTTAATCATATCTTTAATACCTCTTTCATTAAAATGTCCAAGCCTTTTGTGCCAAAGATCTAATTTAGAGATCTTATGTCCTCCATAGGTGAACAAGGCATTACCAACATTACCTTGAATCCTCTACCTGCATTTCTTCCAAAATAACCTCTACTACCTCTCCCTCTGAAATTACCTCTTTGATTTCTGCCACCTCTTCCTCTTGAATTAAAGTTCTGTTTATATCCACCATTATTCTAAGTATTATACCAACAATCATGAGCTAAGTGATTTGTCTTACCAAAAATCCAGCAAGCTTTGACTCCATCTTTATTACTTCTGCCTCTTCCTCTACCTTTGCCACCTCCTCTTCCTCCCTGGCTAGTTTTTCCTTCATCTTCATTTGCTTGTTGCTTCCCTTTGCTATTCTTCTTCTTATCCTTTGAATACATTGCTTGACCTGCACTTTTATTACCTTCACCATTGACATCCTACTCAAAGGTTGGCATGTGTCCTAGCAACTGATTTAAATCAGGAGTAAAATGATCTAGTGATAATTCAATAGACAAAATGAATGGCTTCCATTTATCATCACCTCTCAAACCTGTGAGGATTTGCCTTACCAATTTATCCTCCTCAATATATTGATCGACTGCTCCTAATGCATCTGCAATGTCCTTCATCCTTGTTACATAATCTGAGATGGATTGAGAGGCCTTTTTCTTGAATGTGGTAAACTTCGCCCACAAGAATGCCTTCCTTGACTTTGTGGTGTTTTGGAAATGCTCCTCCAAATAATTCCATATATCACTTGCACTTTCAAGACCTCTAATGTAAGGTAGCAAGTAGTCATTAACTCCCATATAGATATTACTCCTAGCTTGAGCATCTCTCTTCATCCAAGTCCTTAAATCTGACAATTCATCCCTAGTTGGAACACTAGGATCTCTGAATTGAGGCTTTTCCTCTTCACCTCTGATATAACCTATCAAGTCTTTGCTCATAAAATGAGCTTCCATCCTCATCGACCATGCTGGATAGTTTTGTCTATCCAATTTCTCTAGCTGAAGAGAATATCCCATCCTTTCTTCACCTGTGTATTAAATCCTTCAAGCTTTATGAGGAATAAGGTTACCTTTGCTTCGAATGATACTCCTTTTGTCTTCCTTGATATCTTTTGTCCTCCTTCTCAAGTTTTGCTTTCAAGCTTTCACCTTTTGTATCTTCAAATGTTGAATTCTTTATAACTGCAGCAGTCGGGGTCCTCCTTTCTTCAATTTTGATGCTTCGTGCTCTAATACCACTGATTTACTCACTTCAAAAGTGTGTAATGACTTTTAATTCTGTACAAAACTTGTTCCCTCACACTCTCTCATATTTGCCCCGACATTTTTCCTTGTACATATAGGAAAATATGTACAAGCTCATAACCATACAAAAGTATAAGTGAGCTAAGTTTAAGTTAATGTACATATGTATACACATCTTAATTCTCTAAACATGTACTTTCTTCATGCTTCATATCTTGACCTTTTCGTCAATTCTTGACTTCAAAACTTCATCAAAACTTCAATTGTTGATTGCCTTACACCAACAAGAAAGTGAAGAGATTTTAGAATGGTAGCTTGTATACATATGTACATTACAGGTGGAAATTCTTGTACTATGAGTGTAGATGATCCTTAGGATGGTAAGGAGTAATGTAATAGACATAGGATAAGTCTAGAAATATATGTATATAAGTCAATGATGTAAAGAAATACATGAGAGAGTCATTGGAATCCAAGTGTAATTGAGGGAGATGTGTAGAGAGTCATCTTGAGAAATTAGCGATGAGTTTTTCTCTGATTTCTCTCAGCCTAATCATGTGGATCAGGAAATATTTTGTACACATCTAACCTAGAAGATAATGTAGCTATGTTCAAAGTTTCATGGCTCAATTCCTTTCATGTTGTGAGCATGATCAATAGCAACATGTGTATGTAAAGTCTAGAGGTAGACCTCTTAGAGTCGCACACTCTTTCGTGTCAATGATTTGCTTAGATCTCAGTGCACAGTGTAATTTTTTGATAAGTGAGCATTAAAAATGTAAGTTAGAAGATAAGGAAGCTATGGTGAAAAGCATTTAGCAAAACGAGATCTATGTCTTGAGAAATGAACTTTAGAAGTTAGTTGTGTCAAAGTCACTTGTTCAGGAAGACAGTTTCTGACATACTTTTGATCTTAAGGATCAGAATAAAGTTTTAATAATTCTCTTGAAGGACTAATGGTTGATATGATTGTGCAAAGGTGGCATGGAGATATGTACATCATTAGTTTGAAGAAATCTAAAGATATGTGCAGGTAACGAAGTCAATCTTTCAAGCAGACTTCTTAAAGAAGGAAGATTGTCACTCAAAGAAGCGATAGTTGAAGATTTGGTAAATGAAGGTAACATTTGTGTAAGTTTTGGTCCATAACTAGTATAGATTAAAAATTTGGAGATTTAGAGGTCTCCAACAGTGCTATCAGAGCTGATGGTGCAATACAAGTGAAGTAAAGGCATTGGAAGTCCCGACTGGTGCAGATATTGAAGTTTCTTCTAATTGAAGGTGGACAAGGTCAAATTCTTGAAGACAACCTGAAGAAGTGCAAAGCATGAGTTCAAAGGATCAAGAAGGATTAAAGCTTCATATCAAAGGTACACTATATCATCATAAATCTTAGTAATTGTAGACACAGAAGATCAAAGATGGGAGCTAAGAGCTTGTAGATTTATAAGCTATATAGGGAGAACTATCCAGCTTGGTCTATGGGGATGGAGGCACACCTCATGAGCAAAGATTTAATGGCATTCATCACTAGAGAAGAAGAAAAGCCTGAATTTGAAGATCCTAGTGTTCCAACTAAGGAAGAACTTGTAGATTTGAAGAACTAGATGAGAAAGGATGCTCAAGCTAGGAGCATCATTTACATGGCTGTAAATGATTATCTTCTACCTCACATTAGAGGGTTAGAAAGTGCAACAGATGTGTGAAATGCTTTGGAAGAGCATTTCCAAAAAACAACCAAGTATAGGAAGTCCTGATTATGGGTAGAGTTCACAACTCTCAAGAAGAAGAGCTCACAATCAATTTCTGATTATGTGGCAAGGATGAAGGATATTGCAAATAGCTTGGGAGCAGTACATGAAGACATTGAAGAGGATAAGTTGGTAAGGAAAATACTTACAGGTCTGAGAGGATATGAGAAGTGGAAGCCCTTCATACTGTCCATAGAATTCTCATTAGATCATTTTACTCTTGATCTTAATCAATTGCTAGGACATATGCTAGTTTTTTAGTAGGACATTAAGGGAGACAATGATAGGAGTGAAAGTCAAGCTATGTACTCCAAGGACAAGAAAAAGAATGGCAAAGGGAAGCCGTCAACTGATGATGAAGGAACTTCAAGTCAAGCTAATTTCACAAAAGGAAAGATGAACTTCAGAGGTAAAGGAAGAGGAGGTAAGAACAAAGACAATACTAAAGCTTGTTGGATTTGTGGCAGAACAAATCGTTTGGCAATTGATTGTTGGTATAACAATCAAAATGGTGGAAGTAATAACTAGAGCTTCAATCAAAGAGGTAGAGGAGGTAGAAATCAAAGAGGTAACTTCAGAGGAAGAGGTGGTACAACATCATATGCTAGAGGAGGTGGAAGAAGTTTTCAATCTCAGTCCTACAACAACATTTATTATAATTATGCATCAGATCAGAAGGATGAAATGACTCTCATCTTGAATTCAACACATGAAGCAATAGGATAAGATCAAAGGGTCAGAGGATAAGATCAAAGCAATAGGTTGAGACTTCAAGAAGTGCAGAGGTCAGAAGATCTTTGAGAGAAAGAAAAGAACCTATCCCGTATAGCTATGATACATCTTTCTTAACAACAAGAGATTATGCTTACATTGTGAAGATAGAAGAAGATCCAACCACATATGAAGGAGCTAAAGGTAAACAGAATTGGGAGAAGGTATTGCAAGAAGAGTATGATGCTCTACCTGAAAATGAAACATGGGAGTTGGTGCCTAGACCAATGAATCAAACGGTCATTGGATGTAAGTGGCTGTATAAAACAAAAAGGTTTGTAGATGGAAAAGTGTCTAGGTACAAAGCTAGACATGGTCAAAGGTTATGCCCAAACTTATGGGATAGATTTTGATGAAAATTTTAGTCTAGTTGCTAAGATGTCTACAATTAGATCTCTAATTTCTATTGCTGCTTGTAAAGGATGGAAGTTATCACAATTAGATGTGAAGAATGCATTTCTGAATGGATACATTGACAATTAATTGTGCACTACCTGTGCACTTTGACACCTGCACTTTAGCACTTTGACTTTGCACCTGTTGACTTTGACCTTGACATTGTTGACTTTGAATAGTTTGACTTTGAATAGTTTGACTTTGAATAGTTTGACTTTGAATAGTTTGGCAAGTGAAAAGGGGTATTTATACATGTGTATTTATGTTGATGATATTATTGTCACAGGTAGAGATGCTCAAGGAATCAAGGAGCTTAAGAAAAAAATAGATAAGGAGTTTAAGATAAGTGATTTGGGAAACTTATCTTATTTCTTAGGAATGTAGACTATGTATACTCAACATGGAGTATATGTTACACAAGAGAAATACTTGAAGAATCTCCTGGTCAAGTTCAACATGGAAGAGTGTAACTCTTCAACCACACCACTGGAGGTAAATCATAAATTGAGCAGATATGGAGGTGAAGAATTTAATGACATGAAGAAATATCAAAGTTTGGTAGGTAGTATAATCTATGCTACCTTGAAAAGACCACACCTATCATATGCAGTGGTTGTGTTATCACAATTTATGCATTTTCCAAAGAAGACTCATTGGATTGAAGCCCAAAGGGTACTCAGATACATCAAAGGAACCCTAATGAAGGTTTGTATTATGGATTTTCTTCTGATACAAGAATTAAAGTGTTTAGTGATGCAGATTGTGCAGGTGATTCAAATGATAGAAGGTCCAACCATGGGTATCTCTATTATATTGGGGATAAGTTGGTTTCTTGGTGCTCAAAGAAGCAACATACAGTTGATTTGTCATCCACAAAAGCTGAGTATAAAGGAATGGTAGAGGCTGCAAAAGAAGTGATATGGTTAAAGACCTTGTTGAAGAGTTTTGGAACTCATCAGAGTACTCCAATTATTTTTGGAGACAATATGAGTTCATTATATTTGGCAGGTAACCCTCTTTTTCATGCCAGGACTAAACACATAGAGATTCAGTATCATTTCTTTAGATAAAAGGTCCTTGATAAAGAGATTGAAGTATTGTATACTCAACCAAAAGAGCAAGTTGCAGATATGTTGACAAAAAGCTTAGATGGACCTAAGCTACAAAAGTTCAAAGAGATGGCAGGAGTAAAGAAGAATGGAATAATCACAATTAGTGATTGAGGGGGAGCTATTGGAACAAAGCAATCCCAAATTGATGATTACAAAGAGCTTAAAGCAATTCAGTGGTTAGATTGAAGTGAAAGAAGTCATTTGAGAAAGTGAAGAGATTTCAGAATGGTAGCTTGTATACATATGTACATTACAGGTGGAAATTCTTGTAATATGAGTGTAGATGAACCTTAGGATGGTAAGGAATAATGTAATAGATGCAGGATAAGTCTAGAAACATATGTATATAAGTCAATCATGTAAAGAAATACATGAGAGAGTCATTAGAAGCCAAGTGTCATTGAGATAGATGCGTAGAGAGTCATCTTCAGAAATTAGCGACGTGTTTTTCTTTGATTTCTCTCAGCCTGATCCTGTGGATCACGAAATATTTTGTACACATCTAATCTAGAAGCTAATGAAGCTATGTTCAAAGTTTCATGGCTTAATTCCTTTCATGCTATGAGTATGATCAATAGGAACATGTGTATGTAAAGTCTGCAAGTAGACCTCTTAGAGTCGTGCACTTTTTTGTGTCAATGTTTTGCTTAAATCTCAGTGCACAGTGTAAAGTTTTTCATAAGTGACCATTCAAAATCTAAGTTACAACGTAAGGAAGCAATGGCTAATAGCATTTAGCAAAGCGGGATCTGTGCTATGAAAAATCAACTTTAGAAGTTAGCTATGTCAAAGTCGCTTGTTCAGGAAGACAGTTTCTGACATACTTTTGATCTTGAGGATCAAATTAAAGTTTTAATAATTCTTTTGAAGGACAAATGATTGATATGATTTTACAAGGGTAGCATGGAGATATGTACATCATTAGTTTGAAGAAATGTGAAGATATGTGCAGGTAATGAAGTCAATCTTTGAAGGAGACTTCTTAAAGAAGGATGATTCTCACTCAAAGAAGTGATAGTTGAAGATTTCGTAAATGAAGGTAACATTTATTGGTGCAGGGAAATCAACAATTGAAGTTTTGATGAAGGTTTAAACTCAAGGATTGAAGAAAAGATCCAGATATGAAGCATGAAGAAAGTACATGTTCAGAGAATGAAGATGTGTATACATATCTACATTAATTTAGAGTTAGCTCACTTATACTTTTGTATGGTCATGAGCTTGTAAATATTTGCCTATATATACAAGGAAAAATGTCGGGGCAAATATGAGAGAGTGTGTGAGAACAAGAATTGAAGAGAATTAGAAGTCACTAGACACTTGCGAAGTGTGTGGAATAGCTCTCTCATCTAGATGTAAAGATCTTCAGTAATGAAGAAAAGTTGCACCCGATATTTCTGAGAGTTCTTCTTATGTGTTTGATCATTTCAAGAATCCTTTTGTAGGTGTCTAATTCCATAGTTAATGAGTGTATGGTTATTGAGAGCCTAATTGTAAAGAGGCTGTGAGAATTATGAGTAGGAACATTCATATGTGAAGAAGTGTTAAGTGTCTTCTAAAACAAGCGCAATCTCGATGGTCAAAGAATTGATCATTTCTCAGTGCACAGTGTAAAGTTTTGCACAAATGAGGAGTCAACATTTAAGTTGGAAGGTAAGCCATATGGCTAGAAGCATTTGCATAAATGGGTTCTAGTTTGACAGAAGCAAGCTTTAGAAGTTGCAGGTGTCAAAGGCGATTGTAAAGAACTACAGTTTTAGACATAGGTGACTTGTTAAGATCATTTCTCAAGATCTAATGCGTTTTTTGGAATGATTTAACTTGGAGGAGGTGCAAAATCTATAGGCAAGACCTTGTGCAAAGTTTTATAAAAAGCGTTACACATTTAATAAGTCAATGAGTGATTTATGTGCAGCAGACTTTTTATGTAGTCACCTTCTTCACAGTTTGTTCAAGATTTTGGAAATTAAGTATTGATCCTCTAAATTGGTGAAGCTTTTGAGTTACTCTTGATATAGAGGTGCTCTAACTTTAAGAGTAGCTTGTTCTTTTGGAGATTAACACTCTCCATCAGTGGTATCAGAGGAGGAAGCATCAAAATGGAAGAAAGGAGGACCCCAACTACTATAGTCATAAAGAATTTAACATTTGAAGATTCAAAAGGTGAAAGCTAGAGAGCAAAGCTTGAGAAGGAGGCCATAAGACATCAAGGAAGACAAAAGGAACGTCATTCGAAGCAAAGGTAACCTTATTCCTCATAAAGCTTGAAGGATTTAATACACAGGTGTTGGGGGATTCTTGGACAAGAAGGGATTTGAGTGTTTGTAGGAGAAATGTGTAAGACAAGAAGAGAAAATACACACTGGAAGCCTCCAAGGGACTGGTTGCTGCCGGGCTCCTCTACACCAAACCTCCAACTTCTCCAAGCCTGCACTTGTGCACACTTTGCACCAAGCTTCCACTAAGGGGGAGGGATGGGTACCTTCTGTCGGCATGCGCACACTTCAATAAGACCTTGGGATCTTTGGGAGACTAGCTTAACACTCCTCTGCACACTTCCTTGGTCACTCTTCATGCACACCTTGCACTTCACTTCTCTGTGTCGCACACTGTGTGTCCCTTGCACTTCTCTCTCTTGCTCCCCTTAGACTATGCTTACTCCTCCTTACTCCAGAATGGTCCAAGAATAGTCCTTGCCTTGAGTTGAGTGTCGGTTCACGTACGCTCCTAATTGCAAGAGTATCTTGGTGCTCACTTTGACGTTCCAAGATTGTCTCTCCAAGTGGTAGCCAACGAATCCCTGTTTTGTCCTGTAGTGACTTTAGACTAAAACAAAATTTTTTTAATTGGGGGGGCATACTTTCACTTCTGCGTACGCTGCCCCTTCACATACCTTCACATTTTCCTTTCAAGTCTTCACTTTTTCACATAAGAGAGGGTTCACCTGAACCTTCCACAAGGCTTCCAAAAAAATTTTAACCTTAGGGAAATTAGAGAAATACCTCTACAACCTGCAACCCACTTTCTCCAATTCACCCTTTGTGGACAATTAATTGTGCACTACCTGTGCACTTTGACACCTGCACTTTAGCACTTTGACTTTGCACCTGTTGACTTTGACCTTGACATTGTTGACTTTGAATAGTTTGACTTTGAACTTTTGACTTTGACTACGGTTGACTTTGACTGCAGTTGACTTTGACCAATATGACTTTTATGGACTCAACAATTGCCCACCACCTAATGTACTCACCGTCCTAGAGAGTTACAGCCAAAACTCCGGCAGGGCAGAGAGGACATTTGATTCTTGTGAGAAGATCAGCTCCTCCAGAAAAGCATTTTTGAAAAACCACAATGTGGAGAAAATGGTAGTCAAAATGAGTGATAGGGAAGGGGATGTTTTAGAGTAGAGGGAATGAAGTTGAAAAAGGGAAGGGGGAAAGAATATGGAGGTTGTAGGGTTGTAGTTGTGGGGTTGGGGGGCATGAAAATGGTAGTAGATGTCGGGTGGGAGGGGAAGGGGGACTAGGAGAAGGGTAGGGGAAAAGGGAAGAGGAAATGTAAATGGAAAAGAAAAAGCATAAATGTACAGAATAAATCAATCAATGATAGTGAAATAGATATACTTACAATAGGAGAAATACACAATCAATAACCAGACAAGAGATTGTAGTGATAACCGAGAAGCAAAATCCCAAATATATATAGCAAAATGAAATACAAGGATAGCCTCGAAAAGGCCTGAAATACATGAAAGTGCCATGGAAATGGCCTGAAGTACCAGAGAGAGCCTCTAATCGAAAGAAGGGTAAAGGAAAAAGTAGGATGTCGAACTAGATGAATGCGAAGAGGTAAGCCTCGAAGAGCCAAAATGAGGCAGAGTGACCAAAAAGGCCTGAGAGGCGGCTACATAGGTAGTAGAAACAGCCACTAGTGGACGAGATCGGGCTGATGTCCTAGGGATTAGGGAGAACCCCCTTCATGGGGAGCATCGCAAGGCTGGGGAGGCGGGTTCGGCGATAATGGGAGAATGATAGCTCCCTGCTCCATACAAGCAACAACCATGATCCTATAACGGCGCAGATGGTCACGCTCGCGACGAACCAGTTGACAGTAGGGCTGTCGCAGATGCCCAAAGAAGCCTGCTACTGCATCTCCAAAAGAGCATCATAGATGGTGATCCATCTAGTAGCATCATCAACATAAATCACATAATACCTTGAACCATTGATATTGATATCCTTTGATGGTCCCCACACATTTGTGTGTACCAACTGAAGCTTCTCTGAATACATAAAACCATGCTTGGAATAATATTGTTTATGAGCCTTACCTAATTTACATGCCTCACATCTGTATGTCATATGTTGACCTGCAACATTAGGCAATCCAAGCACTGAACCATTGTTAATCATATCTTTAATACCTCTTTCATTAAAATGTCCAAGCCTTTTGTGCCAAAGATCTAATTTAGAGATCTTATGTCCTCCATAGGTGAACAAGGCATTACCAACATTACCTTGAATCCTCTACCTGCATTTCTTCCAAAATAACCTCTACTACCTCTCCCTCTGAAATTACCTCTTTGATTTCTGCCACCTCTTCCTCTTGAATTAAAGTTCTGTTTATATCCACCATTATTCTAAGTATTATACCAACAATCATGAGCTAAGTGATTTGTCTTACCAAAAATCCAGCAAGCTTTGACTCCATCTTTATTACTTCTGCCTCTTCCTCTACCTTTGCCACCTCCTCTTCCTCCCTGGCTAGTTTTTCCTTCATCTTCATTTGCTTGTTGCTTCCCTTTGCTATTCTTCTTCTTATCCTTTGAATACATTGCTTGACCTGCACTTTTATTACCTTCACCATTGACATCCTACTCAAAGGTTGGCATGTGTCCTAGCAACTGATTTAAATCAGGAGTAAAATGATCTAGTGATAATTCAATAGACAAAATGAATGGCTTCCATTTATCATCACCTCTCAAACCTGTGAGGATTTGCCTTACCAATTTATCCTCCTCAATATATTGATCGACTGCTCCTAATGCATCTGCAATGTCCTTCATCCTTGTTACATAATCTGAGATGGATTGAGAGGCCTTTTTCTTGAATGTGGTAAACTTCGCCCACAAGAATGCCTTCCTTGACTTTGTGGTGTTTTGGAAATGCTCCTCCAAATAATTCCATATATCACTTGCACTTTCAAGACCTCTAATGTAAGGTAGCAAGTAGTCATTAACTCCCATATAGATATTACTCCTAGCTTGAGCATCTCTCTTCATCCAAGTCCTTAAATCTGACAATTCATCCCTAGTTGGAACACTAGGATCTCTGAATTGAGGCTTTTCCTCTTCACCTCTGATATAACCTATCAAGTCTTTGCTCATAAAATGAGCTTCCATCCTCATCGACCATGCTGGATAGTTTTGTCTATCCAATTTCTCTAGCTGAAGAGAATATCCCATCCTTTCTTCACCTGTGTATTAAATCCTTCAAGCTTTATGAGGAATAAGGTTACCTTTGCTTCGAATGATACTCCTTTTGTCTTCCTTGATATCTTTTGTCCTCCTTCTCAAGTTTTGCTTTCAAGCTTTCACCTTTTGTATCTTCAAATGTTGAATTCTTTATAACTGCAGCAGTCGGGGTCCTCCTTTCTTCAATTTTGATGCTTCGTGCTCTAATACCACTGATTTACTCACTTCAAAAGTGTGTAATGACTTTTAATTCTGTACAAAACTTGTTCCCTCACACTCTCTCATATTTGCCCCGACATTTTTCCTTGTACATATAGGAAAATATGTACAAGCTCATAACCATACAAAAGTATAAGTGAGCTAAGTTTAAGTTAATGTACATATGTATACACATCTTAATTCTCTAAACATGTACTTTCTTCATGCTTCATATCTTGACCTTTTCGTCAATTCTTGACTTCAAAACTTCATCAAAACTTCAATTGTTGATTGCCTTACACCAACAAGAAAGTGAAGAGATTTTAGAATGGTAGCTTGTATACATATGTACATTACAGGTGGAAATTCTTGTACTATGAGTGTAGATGATCCTTAGGATGGTAAGGAGTAATGTAATAGACATAGGATAAGTCTAGAAATATATGTATATAAGTCAATGATGTAAAGAAATACATGAGAGAGTCATTGGAATCCAAGTGTAATTGAGGGAGATGTGTAGAGAGTCATCTTGAGAAATTAGCGATGAGTTTTTCTCTGATTTCTCTCAGCCTAATCATGTGGATCAGGAAATATTTTGTACACATCTAACCTAGAAGATAATGTAGCTATGTTCAAAGTTTCATGGCTCAATTCCTTTCATGTTGTGAGCATGATCAATAGCAACATGTGTATGTAAAGTCTAGAGGTAGACCTCTTAGAGTCGCACACTCTTTCGTGTCAATGATTTGCTTAGATCTCAGTGCACAGTGTAATTTTTTGATAAGTGAGCATTAAAAATGTAAGTTAGAAGATAAGGAAGCTATGGTGAAAAGCATTTAGCAAAACGAGATCTATGTCTTGAGAAATGAACTTTAGAAGTTAGTTGTGTCAAAGTCACTTGTTCAGGAAGACAGTTTCTGACATACTTTTGATCTTAAGGATCAGAATAAAGTTTTAATAATTCTCTTGAAGGACTAATGGTTGATATGATTGTGCAAAGGTGGCATGGAGATATGTACATCATTAGTTTGAAGAAATCTAAAGATATGTGCAGGTAACGAAGTCAATCTTTCAAGCAGACTTCTTAAAGAAGGAAGATTGTCACTCAAAGAAGCGATAGTTGAAGATTTGGTAAATGAAGGTAACATTTGTGTAAGTTTTGGTCCATAACTAGTATAGATTAAAAATTTGGAGATTTAGAGGTCTCCAACAGTGCTATCAGAGCTGACGGTGCAATACAAGTGAAGTAAAGGCATTGGAAGTCCCGACTGGTGCAGATATTGAAGTTTCTTCTAATTGAAGGTGGACAAGGTCAAATTCTTGAAGACAACCTGAAGAAGTGCAAAGCATGAGTTCAAAGGATCAAGAAGGATTAAAGCTTCATATCAAAGGTACACTATATCATCATAAATCTTAGTAATTGTAGACACAGAAGATCAAAGATGGGAGCTAAGAGCTTGTAGATTTATAAGCTATATAGGGAGAACTATCCAGCTTGGTCTATGGGGATGGAGGCACACCTCATGAGCAAAGATTTAATGGCATTCATCACTAGAGAAGAAGAAAAGCCTGAATTTGAAGATCCTAGTGTTCCAACTAAGGAAGAACTTGTAGATTTGAAGAACTAGATGAGAAAGGATGCTCAAGCTAGGAGCATCATTTACATGGCTGTAAATGATTATCTTCTACCTCACATTAGAGGGTTAGAAAGTGCAACAGATGTGTGAAATGCTTTGGAAGAGCATTTCCAAAAAACAACCAAGTATAGGAAGTCCTGATTATGGGTAGAGTTCACAACTCTCAAGAAGAAGAGCTCACAATCAATTTCTGATTATGTGGCAAGGATGAAGGATATTGCAAATAGCTTGGGAGCAGTACATGAAGACATTGAAGAGGATAAGTTGGTAAGGAAAATACTTACAGGTCTGAGAGGATATGAGAAGTGGAAGCCCTTCATACTGTCCATAGAATTCTCATTAGATCATTTTACTCTTGATCTTAATCAATTGCTAGGACATATGCTAGTTTTTTAGTAGGACATTAAGGGAGACAATGATAGGAGTGAAAGTCAAGCTATGTACTCCAAGGACAAGAAAAAGAATGGCAAAGGGAAGCCGTCAACTGATGATGAAGGAACTTCAAGTCAAGCTAATTTCACAAAAGGAAAGATGAACTTCAGAGGTAAAGGAAGAGGAGGTAAGAACAAAGACAATACTAAAGCTTGTTGGATTTGTGGCAGAACAAATCGTTTGGCAATTGATTGTTGGTATAACAATCAAAATGGTGGAAGTAATAACTAAAGCTTCAATCAAAGAGGTAGAGGAGGTAGAAATCAAAGAGGTAACTTCAGAGGAAGAGGTGGTACAACATCATATGCTAGAGGAGGTGGAAGAAGTTTTCAATCTCAGTCCTACAACAACATTTATTATAATTATGCATCAGATCAGAAGGATGAAATGACTCTCATCTTGAATTCAACACATGAAGCAATAGGATAAGATCAAAGGGTCAGAGGATAAGATCAAAGCAATAGGTTGAGACTTCAACAAGTGCAGAGGTCAGAAGATCTTTGAGAGAAAGAAAAGAACCTATCCCGTATAGCTATGATACATCTTTCTTAACAACAAGAGATTATGCTTACATTGTGAAGATAGAAGAAGATCCAACCACATATGAAGGAGCTAAAGGTAAACAGAATTGGGAGAAGGTATTGCAAGAAGAGTATGATGCTCTACCTGAAAATGAAACATGGGAGTTGGTGCCTAGACCAATGAATCAAACGGTCATTGGATGTAAGTGGCTGTATAAAACAAAAAGGTTTGTAGATGGAAAAGTGTCTAGGTACAAAGCTAGACATGGTCAAAGGTTATGCCCAAACTTATGGGATAGATTTTGATGAAAATTTTAGTCTAGTTGCTAAGATGTCTACAATTAGATCTCTAATTTCTATTGCTGCTTGTAAAGGATGGAAGTTATCACAATTAGATGTGAAGAATGCATTTCTGAATGGATACATTGCAGATGAAGTGTATGGAGCAACCAGAAGGTTTCATGGATTCTATTGGGCAGATTATCTATGTAAGCTCAAGAGAGCTTTGTATGGTTTGAAGCAGGCCCCAAGATCATTGAATTACAGGCTTGTTAAGTTCTTGAATGAATGTGGATATCAAGCTTCAAAGGCAGATAGTAGCTTGCTAGTGAAGGCAAGTGAAAAAGGGTATATATACATGTGTATTTATGTTGATGATATTATTTTCACAGGTAGAGATGCTCAAGGAATCAAGGAGCTTAAGAAAAAAATAGAGAAGGAGTTTAAGATAAGTGATTTGGGAAACTTATCTTATTTCTTAGGAATGTAGACTGTGTATACTCAACATGGAGTATATGTTACACAAGAGAAATACTTGAAGAATCTCCTAGTCAAGTTCAACATGGAAGAGTGTAAGTCTTCAACCACACCATTGGATGTAAATCATAAATTGAGCAGATATGGAGGTGAAGAATTTAATGACATAAAGAAATATCAAAGTTTGGTAGGTAGTATAATCTATGCTACCTTGAAAAGACCAGACCTATCATATGCAGTGGGTGTGTTATCACAATTTATGCATTTTCCAAAGAAGACTCATTGGATTGAAGCCCAAAGGGTACTTAGATATATCAAAGGAACCCTAATGAAGGTTTGTATTATGGATTTTCTTCTGATACAAGAATTAAAGTGTTTAGTGATGCAGATTGTGCAGGTGATTCAAATGATAGAAGGTCTAACCATGGGTATCTCTATTATATTGGGGATAAGTTGGTTTCTTGGTGCTCAAAGAAGCAACATACAGTTGATTTGTCATCCACAAAAGCTGAGTATAAAGGAATGGTAGAGGCTGCAAAAGAAGTGATATGGTTAAAGACCTTGTTGAAGAGTTTTGGAACTCATCAGAGTACTCCAATTATTTTTGGAGACAATATGAGTTCATTATATTTGGCAGGTAACCCTCTTTTTCATGCCAGGACTAAACACATAGAGATTCAGTATCATTTCTTTAGATAAAAGGTCCTTGATAAAGAGATTGAAGTATTGTATACTCCAACAAAAGAGCAAGTTGCAGATATGTTGACAAAAAGCTTAGATGGACCTAAGCTACAAAAGTTCAAAGAGATGGCAGGAGTAAAGAAGAATGGAATAATCACAATTAGTGATTGAGGGGGAGCTGTTGGAACAAAGCAATCCCAAATTGATGATTACAAAGAGCTTAAAGCAATTCAGTGGTTAGATTGAAGTGAAAGAAGTCATTTGAGAAAGTGAAGAGATTTCAGAATGGTAGCTTGTATACATATGTACATTACAGGTGGAAATTCTTGTACTATGAGTGTAAATGAACCTTAGGATGGTAAGGAATAATGTAAAAGATGCAGGATAAGTCTAGAAACATATGTATATAAGTCAATGATGTAAAGAAATACATGACAGAGTCATTAGAAGCCAAGTGTCATTGAGATAGATGCGTAGAGAGTCATCTTGAGAAATTAGCGACGTGTTTTTCTTTGATTTCTCTCACCCTGATCATGTGGATCAGGAAATATTTTGTACACATGTAATCTAGAAGCTAATGAATCTATGTTCAAAGTTTCATGGCTTAATTCCTTTCATGCTATGAGTATGATCAATAGGAACATGTGTATGTAAAGTCTGCAGGTAGACCTCTTATAGTCGTGCACTTTTTTGTGTCAATGTTTTGCTTAAATCTCAGTGCACAGTGTAAAGTTTTTGATAAGTGACCATTCAAAATCTAACTTACAAGTTAAGGAAGCTATGGCTAAAAGCATTTAGCAAAGCGGGATTTGTGCTATGAAAAATCAACTTTAGAAGTTAGCTATGTCAAAGTCGCTTGTTCAGGAAGACAGTTTCTGACATACTTTTGATCTTAAGGATCAAATTAAAGTTTTAATAATTCTTTTGAAGGACAAATGATTGATATGATTTTACAAGGGTAGCATGGAGATATGTACATCATTAGTTTGAAGAAATGTGAAGATATGTGCAGGTAATGAAGTCAATCTTTGAAGGAGACTTCTTAAAGAAGGATGATTCTCACTCAAAGAAGTGATAGTTGAAGATTTGGTAAATGAAGGTAACATTTATTGGTGCAGGGCAATCAACAATTGAAGTTTTGATGAAGGTTTAAACTCAAGGATTGAAGAAAAGATCCAGATATGAAGCATGAAGAAAGTACATGTTCAGAGAATGAAGATGTGTATACATATGTACATTAATTTAGAGTTAGCTCACTTATACTTTTGTATGGTCATGAGCTTGTAAATATTTGCCTATATATACAAGGAAAAATGTCGGGGCAAATATGAGAGAGTGTGTGAGAACAAGAATTGAAGAGAATTAGAAGTCACTAGACACTTGCGAAGTGTGTGGAATAGCTCTCTCATCTAGATGTAAAGATCTTCAGTAATGAAGAAAAGTTTCACCCGATATTTCTGAGAGTTCTCCTTCTGTAAAGAGGTTGTGAGAATTATGAGTAGGAACATTCATATGTGAAGAAGTGTTAAGTGTCTTCTAAAACAGGCGCAATCTCGATGGTCAAAGAGTTGATCATTTCTCCGTGCACAGTGTAAAGTTTTGCACAAATGAGGAGTCAACATTTAAGTTGGAAGGTAAGCCATCTATGGCTAGAAGCATTTGCATAAATGGGTTCCAATTTGACAGAAGCAAGCTTTAGAAGTTGCAGGTCTCAAAGTCGATTGTAAAGAACTTTAGTTTTAGACATAGGTGACTTGTTAAGATCATTTCTCAAGATCTACTGCATTTTTTGGAATGATTTAACTTGGAGGAGGTGCAAAATCTATAGGCAACACCTTGTGCAAAGTTTTATAAAAATCGTTACACATTTGATAAGTCAATGAGTGAGTTATGTGCAACAGACTTTTTGTGTAGTCACCTTCTTCACAGTTTGTTCAAGATTTTGGAAAGTAAGTATTGATCGTCTAAATTGGTGAAGCTTTTGAGTTACTCTTGATGTAGAGGTGCTCTAACTTCAAGAGTAGCTTGTTCTTTTGGAGATTAACACTCTCCATCAGTGGTATCAGAGGAGGAAGCATCAAAATTGAAGAAAGGAGGATCCCAACTACTGCAGTCATAAAGAATTTAACATTTGAAGATTCAAAAGGTGAAAGCTAGAGAGCAAAGCTTGAGAAGGAGGCCATAAGACATCAAGGAAGACAAAAGGAATGTCATTCGAAGCAAAGGTAACCTTATTCCGCACAAAGCTTGAAGGATTTAATACACAGGTGTTGGGGGATTCTTGGACAAGAAGGGATTTGAGTGTTTGTAGGAGAAATGGGTAAGACAAGAAGAGAAAATACACATTGGAAGCCTCCAAGGGACTGGTTGCTGCCGGGTTCCTCTACACCAAACCTCCAACTTCTCCAAGCCTGCACTTGTGCACACCTTGCACCAAGCTTCCACTAAGGGGGAGGGATGGGTACCTTCTGTCGGCATGCGCACACTTCAATAAGACCTTGGGATCTTTGGGAGACTAGCTTAACACTCCTCTCCACACTTCCTTGGTCACTCTTCATGCACACCTTGCACTTCACTTCTCTGTGTCGCACTGTGTGTCCCTTGCACTTCTCTCTCTTTCTCCAATTAGACTATGCTTACTCGTCCTTACTCCAGAATGGTCCAAGAATAGTCCTTGCCTTGAGTTGAGTGTCGGTTCACGTACACTCCTAATTGCAAGAGTATCTTGGTGCTCATTTTGACGTTCCAAGATTGTCTCTCCAAGTGGTAGCCAACGAATCCCTGTTTTGTCCTGTAGTGACTTTAGACTAAAACAAAATTTTTTTAATTGGGGGGGCATACTTTCACTTCTGCGTACGCTGCCCCTTCACATACCTTCACATTTTCCTTTCAAGTCTTCACTTTTTCACATAAGAGAGGGTTCACCTGAACCTTCCACAAGGCTTCCAAAAAAATTTGAACCTTAGGGAAATTAGAGAAATACCTCTACAACCTGCAACCCACTTTCTCCAATTCACCCTTTGTGGACAATTAATTGTGCACTACCTGTGCACTTTGACACTTGCACTTTAGCACTTTGACTTTGCACCTGTTGACTTTGACCTTGACATTGTTCACTTTGAATAGTTTGACTTTGAATAGTTTGACTTTGAACTTTCGACTTTGACTATGGTTGACTTTGACTGTAGTTGACTTTGACCAATATGACTTTTATGGACTGAACAATTGCCCACCACCTAATGTACTCTCCGTCCTAGAGAGTTACAGCCAAAACTCCGGCAGGGCAGAGAGGACATTTGATTCTTGTGAGAAGATCAGCTCCTCCAGAACAGCATTTTTGAAAAACCACAATGTGGAGAAAATGGTAGTCAAAATGAGTGACAGGGAAGGGGATGTTTTAGAGTAGAGGGAATGAAGTTGAAAAAGGGAAGGGGGAAAGAATATGGAGGTTGTAGGGTTGTAGTTGTGGGGTTGGGGGGCATGAAAATGGTAGTGGATGGTGGGTGGGAGGGGAAGGGGGACTGGGAGAAGGGTAGGGGAAAAGGGAAGAGGAAATGTAAATGGAAAAGAAAAAGCATAAATGTACAAAATAAATCAATCAATGATAGTGAAATAGATATACTTACAACAGGAGAAATACATGAAAGTGCCATGGAAATGGCCTGAAGTACCAGAGAGAGCCTCTAATCGAAAGAAGGGTAAAGGAAAAAGCAGGATGTCGAACTAGATGAATGCGAAGATATTTCTTGATCCACATGATTAGGCTGAGAGAAATCAGAGAAAAACTCAAAGCTTGAAGGATTTAAAACACAGGTGAAGAAAGGATGGGATATTCTCTTCAGCTAGAGAAATTGGATAGACAAAACTATGCAGCATGGTCAATGAGGATGGAAGCTCATTTTATGAGCAAAGACTTGATAGGTTATATCACAGGTGAAGAGGAAAAGCCTCAGTTCAGAGATCCTAGTGTTCCAACTAGGGATGAATTGTCAGATAAGGACTTGGATGAAGAGAGATGCTCAAGCTAGGAGTGTTATCTATATGGGAGTTAATGACTACTTGCTACCTTACATTAGAGGTCTTGAAAGTGCAAGTGATATATGGAATGATTTGGAGGAGCATTTCCAAAACACCACAAAGTCAAGGAAAGCATCCTTGTGGGCGGAGTTTACCACATTCAAGAAAAAGGCCTCTCAATCCATCTCAGATTATGTAACAAGGATGAAGGCCATTGCAGATGCATTAGGAGCAGTCGATGAATATATTGAGGAGGATAAATTGGTAAGGCAAATCCTCACAGGTTTGAGAGGTGATGATAAATGGAAGCCATTCATTTTGTCTACTGAATTATCACTAGATCATTTTACTCCTGATTTAAATCAGTTGCTAGGACACATGCTAACCTTTGAGTAGGATGTCAATGGTGAAGGTAATAAAAGTGCAGGTCAAGCAATGTATTCAAAGGATAAGAAGAAGAATAGCAAAGGGAAGCAACAAGCAAATGAAGATGAACGAAAAACTAGCCAGGGAGGAAGAGGAGGTGGCAAAGGTAGAGGAAGAGGCAGAAGTAATAAAGATGGAGTCAAAGCTTGCTGGATCTGTGGTAAGACAAATCACTTAGCTCATGATTGTTGGTATAATACTTAGAATAATGGTGGATATAAACAGAACTTTAATTCAAGAGGAAGAGGTGGCAGAAATCAAAGAGGTAATTTCAGAGGGAGAGGTAGTAGAGGTTATTTTGGAAGAAATGCAGGTAGAGGATTCCAAAGCCAACAATACAACAATACCTACTACAATTATGCTTCAAATTAGAAGGAGGATTCAACATTGATAATGAATGAAACTCATGAAAGGCAAAGTGAAGACCAAAGAGTCTTCTACATTGACTTAGGGTGTAGCAATCACCTAAGTAGCAACATAGCTTGATGACTAATTTCGAGAATAAGGTAACTAATCATGTAGTTCAAACAAGTGACAATACAAAGCACAATGTGAAGTCAATTGGATCAGTGAAGGCCAAGGATGGAAGTACTCTCTTGAGTAAGGTTTTGTATGTTCCTACAATTCCAAAGAATCT
>CM035408.1:153926509-154029009 GCA_020310875.1 Ceratopteris richardii | reverse complement strand
ATGATATTCCATAGATTCCTGTTCGTGCTGCTGTTTCTGTTGCACCTACTACAGAGTAGATTCGTTGGGATGGCAGAGATGCCCAGGCACATGCATTGATAGCTTTGTCTGTCAAACGTGCCATTATTCCTCACATTCGCTCTTGCAGAACAGCAAAGGATGCTTGGGATACACTTACCACTTTGTACCAAGCTAGGAATGAGGCTCGTGTTGCTTACCTCCGAAAACAGTCGGAGAGTGAGCACATGAATGAAGGTGATTCTATGGATAGTTTTCTTACAAAGATCAAAGACCTGAAGGAACAATTGATTTCTGCTGAGGAGGTTATACCAGATAGCTCACTTGTGCAGACTGTTCTGAATGGTCTTCCTGATTTATATCAGAGTTTTTCCTCTACTCTTTGGTTGATGATGAAAGGCAATCTGAATGCCTTGTCATTTGAGGAATTAGTCTCTGTTCTGTTGCAGGAAGATCAGTCCAGGCAGAACAGGTCCATTATGCGTGTTGCAGATCAAGATTTCTTGGCTAGTCAGAAGGGCAAAGGAAAATGGAGCTCTTCTACTAGTAAGCAGAAATCTGCAAATGCTGCACAATCGAAGAACCAGGATAAAGATGAGAAGAAATCAGAAAAGCAAAAATTGTTCTGCAAGTACTGTAAAGGAAATGATCATATTATAAAGAACTGTCCAAAACTGGCTGCTAAAGAGGCAAAGAAGAAAGAGGCTGGAATGGTTGTTGCAGAGGCCTCTACACCAAAAACAGAGTCTGCAAATCTTGTGCAGGAAGAAGAATGGGCGTTTACTACTGTCTGCAGTTTTGACCCATCTTCTCATGATCAGTGCATGTCTGCAGTAGACTCAGATGTTTGGTACTTTGACAGTGGGGCGACCAAACATATTACCTCGCAGCGCAGTTTCTTCTCTTCACTCGAGCCTGCCCCTACAGGGAATATTGTCACATGCGCCAATAACTCCTCTTATCCTGTTATGGGAGTTGGTAAGATCATTCTGACTATTGCTGATGGTAGTTCTTTCACTTTGTCAGATGCTTTATTTGTGCCAGGGATAAAAAAGAACCTGTTATCAGTTTCTGCATTAGCCAAGATTGGCTTGGTTGTGAAATTTGTTGATGACAGGTGTACAGTCCATGATCTCTCAAATGGCGATGTGATTATTGCTTCTGGCATTTTATGTCGTGGGCTGTATAAGCTCATAGACTATGAAAGATATGTGAATGATTCGGCATATGCAGTTCATGATTCTCTGGCTATGTCAGATGCAAAGCTTTGGCGTGCACGCTTTGGTCATCTGAATTTTGCTAGTTTGTTACGCCTGCAGAAATCTAAAATGGTGTCCTCTTTGCCCGAACTTGAGGCACCAGGAAAACATGTTTGTGAAGGCTGTATTTTGGGCAAAATGCAGCGTTCTTCCTTTCCAAAAGATGGTTCAGTTCAGGCTACGCAGAAATTGCAGCTTGTACATAGTGATGTCTGTGGTTCTATGCAGACACCCTCTTTTGGAAGTTACCTTTACTTCGTGACTTTCATTGATGATTTTTCTAGGCATGCATGGGTATATCCACTCAAAGCAAAGTCCGAAGTGTTCATGTGCTTCAAACAGTTTTTGGTTTTGGCTGAAAATCTATCAGCATGTAAAATGGGCACCCTCCATTCTGATCGAGGGGGGGAATATATGTCTTCAGATTTTAATGCATTTCTGGCTGAACGTGGGATAAAACACCAGTTTACAGTGCCGTATACACCTCAACAGAATGGAGTTGCTGAACGAAAGAACAGGTCACTCATGGAGATGGCGAGGTGCATGGTCAAAAGTCAGGCTTTACCACATAGTTTCTGGCTTGAGGCTGTCATGTGTGCAGCATTGTACTGAACAGGTGTCCCACTAAAGCATTGCAGTCTATCACTCCATATGAGGCTTGGCATGACCGCAAGCCATCTGTTGCTCATCTGCGTGTTTTTGGTTGTTTGGCATATGCATTAGTGCTTGAACAACATCGCAGAAAATTGGATGATAAGGCAGTAAAATGTATTTTTGTTGGGTACAGTTCTGAAAGTAAAGGCTATCGTCTATATCATCCACAGACTAAACGCATTCTGGTTAGCCGTGATGTTGTCTTTGTGGAAGATGCTATTCAGCCATTGCTTTCATGTACTAAGGAGACATCTGTTAGCTCCAAAGACATGTATGATACTTTGATGCCTCTTTTTACAGGTGGACAGGCTAGTGCTGGTCCTAATGAGGCAACTTCTCAGCCTTTGCAGGTTTCATATGATGATGCACATCATTCCATTTCTGATGCAGATTTACATGATGCACTTGTTGATGAGAGAGCTGATATTGAGCAGGCAAAAACTATGCCAAAATGGTTGGTGCAGACTTTGTGTGACAGCAAATTAGATGCACCTTTGTCATATCGTACTCAGTTCAGGCTCTCATAGTACCTCCTTTGCATCAGATTGCTATGCTATGGCTGCATCTAGTCTCTGTGATGAGAATGAGCCTGTTTCTTTTGATGAAGCACAAAATTCACAAAATTGGATGGCTGTTATGCAATCTGAATATGATGCTATAATGAAGAATGGTACATGGTCTTTATGTGACTTGCCTCCTAGCAAGAAGGCCATTGGCACTAAGTGGGTATACAAGCTGAAGCGTAAACCTGATGGTACAGTTGACAGGTATAAGGCTAGGCTTGTTGCAAAGGGTTATGCACAGGAAAGAGGCATTGATTTTGATGAGACCTTTGCACCTACATGCCGTATGACTACTGTTCGGAGCATTTGTGCACTTGCAGCCCATCATGGTTGGAATGTACATCAGTTGGACATTAAAACAGCATTTCTGAATGGTGACTTGCATGAAGAAGTGTATGTTTTTCAGCCCCGTGGCTTTGTGCAGAAAGGGCATGAAAACCAGGTTTGCAGGTTAAAGAAGGCATTATATGGTTTAAAGCAAGCACCACGTGCTTGGTATGAGAAGATACATGCCTATCTGATTGCACATGGTTTTGAGAACAGTCCAACTGAAAGCACCTTATATGTTAAACGTGCTAATGATGTGCTTCTGATCATTGTTGTCTATGTTGATGACATGCTGCTCACTGGTCCTATTGAGACACATATTGCTGATTTTAAGGCTGGTTTGCATGCCTCATTTGAGATGTCTAATTTGGGGCATTTGCATCACTATTTGGGCATTCAGTTTATGCACGTTGATGGTGGAATGGCTTTGTGTCAAACGAAATATATTGACACATTATTGCAGCATTTTGGCCTTGAAGACTGTAAGCCTATTGCCACTCCTATGAGACAGGTTTACGATTGAGTCTTCATGATGCTGGAGATGCATTTGATGCTGTTCTCTATCAGCAAGTTGTTGGATGCTTGATTTACTTATGCATTACTCGGCTAGATATTCAGTTTGCTGTCTCACAGATGAGCAGGTTTATGCATTGCCTAGGAGTCACGCATTGGAAAGCGGTTAAGCGCATCTTTTGCTACTTGAGTGGTACTCGGCTACTTGGGTTGTTTTATCCCAAGGGGGGATCACTACCGCCAGATTTGCATGCTTTTTCTGACTCAGATTGGGTTGGTTGCTATGACACTCGTGTGTCCACCAGTGGTTTTTGCTTCATGCTTGGTAGCTCATGTATATCTTGGTTGAGCAAGAAGCAGCCTACTGTGGCCACTTCCAGTTGTGAGGCTGAGTATAGGGCATCTTTCACAGCGACTGTTGAGTGTGTGTGGCTCAGACGCCTTATGGCTGATTTGGGTGTTGGCCAGTCTTCTGCCACCACCATCTTCACTGATAGTCAGAGCGCATTGGCAGTTGCGAGGAACCTTGTGTTCCATGCTCGCACTAAGCACATTGAGGTGCATTATCACTATGTCAGGGAGAGGTTTTCTGCTGGGGAGATCAGCTTGGCATATGTGCCCACGCAGGAGAACATTGTAGACCTTTTCACGAAGGCTCTGCCTAGGGAGAAGTTTGAAGCTTTCCGCAAAGCTTTGGGCTTACTTCCTTTTGTGGAGTGATTTCCACATAGCTTGGCACTTCCTTATACATGAGTGCCAGCTCCTTGTTCACCGCATCACTCCCAGGGGGGATTTGTTGATATATTTAGGTAGTGATGTGTGTGAACACTCTAGGACCGCCGAGGCACTTTTTCCCCTCTTTAGGAGGTTTTTTTCCCTCGGCTTGTATATACGCCTATTGCCCTAATGGGCTACTTATCTTTGTACATTCTCTAGTAATACATTCAGTCTTGTGTGTTGTGCTCCAAGCTTCTTCTTCTTCCTTGTGCTGTTCGCGTGCTTCCGCAGACGTCTAACTCCAACACATGGGTGTTTTAGATTAAGGGGTGATTAGTGATGGACCAATGAGAGGAGGGTGGTGGCGACAATCTAGAGCCTCAATCAAGTAGGCTCGACCTAGGATTCCATGGGTTTGAAGTAGTCAAAATCACTAAAGTCTGCTAAAAAATGCGAAATCTCCTCCGTTGGTGGTTTCGTGGAGGGCAAAATTTGAGTCGTTGATCGTAGTTTGATCTGTGCCCATGGATATTGAGGATATCCAATGGTGGAGCTTGAAATAAGGGAGCATATGCACCTTTACTTGTGCACCATCCGATGGGGTATTGTTGGAACAAACCAATCACAAATTGGTGATTACAAAGAATTTGAAGCAAGCTCATGATCAGATTAAAGTGGCAAAAGACACTTGAGAAAGTGAAGAGATCTCAGAAGTAATGTTTGTATACATATGTACATTACAGGTGGAAATTCTTGTAAACTGAGTATAGATATTCCTTAGGATGATAAGGAGTAATGTAATAGACTCAGGATAAGTCTAAAACCATATGTATATAAGTCAATGATGTATAGAAATAAGAGATAGAGTCATTAGAGAACAAGTGTCATAGAGATAGATGTGAAGAGAGTCATCTTCAAGAAATAGCATCGGGTATTTCGTAGATCTCTCTCAGTCTGATCATGTGGATCGTACACAGTCTAATCCTTTTGTACACATCTAGTCTGATCATGTGGATCAGAAACCTTTTGTACACATCTTTTGTACACATCTAGTCCTTTTGTTCAGAATTTTATGATCCAATTCCTTTTCTAGTGTGTGTATGATCAATAGGAACATTGGTATGTAGAATCTACAGATAGACTTCTCAGAGTCGCGCATTTTTCCGTGTCAATGTTTTGCTTAGATCTCAGTGCATAGTGTAAAGTTTTTAATGAGTGAGCATTCAAAATCTAAGTTAGAAGGTAAGGAAGCTATGGCTAAAACATTTAGCAAAACGGGATCTGTGCTGTGAGAAATCAACTTAAGAAGTTGACCATGTCAAAGTCGCCATTTCTGGAAGACATTTTTTGACATACCTTTGATCTTAAGGATCAAATTAAAGTTTTAAGGATTCTTTTGAAGAACTAATGGTTGATATGATTGCGCAAAGGTAGTATGGAGATTTATATATCATTGGTTTGAAGAAATCTGAAGATATGTGCAGGTGTTGAAGTCAATTTCTGAAGCAGACTTTCTGAAGGAGGAATTTCTTCACTCAGAGAAGTGCTAGTGAAAGTTTTGATAAATGAAGACAATATTTGTGTAAAGTTTGATCCATAACTGATATAGAAGTGTTCTTAGATCAGTATAGATCAAACCTTTGGAGATTAAGAAGTCTCCAACAATGGTATCAGAGCTAAAGGTATAATACAAGTGAAGTAAATGCATTGGAAGTCCCGACTGCTACAGATATTGAAGTTCCTTCTAATTGAAGGTGGACAAGGACAAATTCTTGCAGATAATTTGCAGAAGTACAAAGTACGAGTTCAAAGGATCAAAAAGGATTTAAGCTTCATATCAAAGGTACACTTTATTATCATAAATCATAGTAATTGCAGACACAAAAGATCAAAAATGGGAGAAAGCTTGCAGATTGATAAGCTAGATAGGGAGAACTAACCAGCTTGGTCTATGAGGATGGAGGCACACCTCATGAGCAAAGATCTGATGGCATTCATTACCAGAGAAGAAGAAAAGCCTGAGTTTGTAGATCCTAGTTGTTGGCAGCAGTCAAGGAACTGCAGGACTCACAAGACAAGGAAGCCAACAAAGGGATTCGGAACAAAGAGAAGGCACAAGCAGACAGAGTAGTCAAAGAAGATCTGGCAAGTCGGCCATCTAAATTTTTCATGTAACAAAGAGGTGGGCACACAAGAAGAAGGAGCAAGTAGGGAGTTCAAGGAAATGTATGTCAAACTGTTAGAAGAAATCCCTACAAAAATAGTGATTTTCATCTAAGCCTCGAAGAGCCAAAATGAGGCAAAGTGACCAAAAAGGCATGAGAGGCGGCTACATAGGTAGTAGAAACAGCCACTAGTGTGCGAGATTGGGCTGATGTCCTAGGGATTAGGGAGAACCCCCTTCATGGGGAGCATCGCAAGGCTGGGGAGGCGGGTCCGGCGATAATGGGGGAATGATAGCTCCCTGCTCCGTACAAGCAACAACCATGCTCCTATAACGGCGTAGATGGTCACGCTGTCGCGGAGTTTGCTGTAGAAAGGAGGGTGCTTGCGTGCTTAGGGGTGCACACAGGGTGCCAAGAAAATCCCCTTCGACTTGACTATAAGGAAAACTTCTTCAACATTAAATCGGCTCAATTTATATAAGTAAATTCAAAACCAATCCTCATATTCAAAATTTCATATTTGAATGAACTTTCACTTATTTACAAACTTACACTCAATTTAAACTTTGCATTCCTTGGTTGATCTCATTAAAAAGTATGTCCAATAGCAAGGCCCTTGAACATAAAGTATGTCGGAGCGAAAGCAGCGGTCGGTGGATCAAGCCAACCGTCGGAAATACGGCACACGCAGGGTGCTTCTTGCAACTCAGGTAAAGTAATAGATTTCTCACAGACTTAATATAATATTATTTGTCACAAACCTTGTCAACTGTTCACGATCATGTCAAATGATTTAAAAAAAAAAAAAAAATCTATCACTCTTTTTATGCTTACAGAATCATATTCAAAATCACGAACATGTGAATGAATATTCAAACCAAAGTTCAGATCTTTATATTCGGTAAGCAATATCGTTCTTCACATGCAATCTCCCATTATAGAAGTCAAGTGGTGATGCAAGGCTTTATAAGAAACAAGAGTCAATCAAAGTATAAAACATATATCGTCTCTTTATCTAATATCGAACAATTCGAATATAGTCCTCTTAGATTTTGGAAATGGAATTTTAAGAAATGAGCATACAAGTTTTTTGATTCCGTCGAATACTTGATTGAAATGTGCCAAACAAAATACATACTCGCATTAATGCCTAGAATTTACAAGAAATTCCTAATGCGAGTTCGAAAGAATTTTGCATACATACCAGCAGACAATGGAGTCACGCCTGCAGACAACAAGATTTGATTCTGGATCCTCTTGAAGTGATCGGAATATGGTATCCATTACATAATATGAATAAGATTATAAATTCTATTCGGAATGCCTGATGCGAATCACGTCAACAGAAGGTAATCATATTAAAGCAAAATTGTTAAAAACAGCAATCGATACCCTTAAGACATTTGAATTCCATTTGAATCATTTTTTTGTGCATGTCATCCTTGCACAGTTTCCGAGACTAACTTCTACACAAAATCATGAGGAGTTCGCTAGAGATTAGATCATCAAAGAAGAGCTTTGAAGGCATCATAGACATATAAGTTCTGAGTAAGTTACATTCCAAAAGAATTCATAGCATTGTCATACAGATAGGTCATCAACGTATGTAATAGTGAAATAGCTGATGAGATCATCAGTAACATCAATCTGAGTAGAGGTCAGTAACGGACGACATTAAATTCCTCACATACAAGATCATTAGTGTGTAGTTGATCGCAATATATTTCCCTTCAGCATTCGTGGATTGATTCAGGTGTCGATGAATTCTTGAGAAGTGAAGGTTTGTCGTATGATTACGCCATTGATCCTAGTTGGGTTATTGAGCAATGTTAGAAATTCTAAACTTAACAGACTTCAAGCTCTCTGATCGCGTGATAAGCGAAGTGATATATGGATGTGAGTTTTCACAGATCGTGTGTGCATATGGTCATGAGTTTTCACAGATCTATTGACAATTCATTCTCAAAACAGATTGAAATCGAAATAACTTATCGTTTGACGTTACAGTATATCAAGAGGATGGAGATGTTGAAGGCGTCCGACGAAAACCAACGATGACCTCCTCAGCTGATTGTTTCTTCATGGAAATTGATGAGAGACTGCCCAAATATGCCAGATGAAATAAAAAAACTAAAAGTTGGCCTCCATCTATACACATAGTCCTGCAGATCTTCTGTCCTCCTCCTTCTGTCCTGTCTGCCCCGAAATCTCCTGAATGATGCGCAATAATCCCGAAGCAGATACAGCTTAATTCAGAGAAGAACTCCAGATCATTGTGCGCATCAGAAGCTTGTTCCACATCGCATGTGCGCTTCCTCCCACAATCTCTTTCTCATCAGATCCTCAACAGAATAGTGCGCAACACTTATTATGCCTATTATCTCATCATGCTTCCCCATAATCGAAGTCTTCAACGCGCATCGCTGCTGCAGACGAATAAGCCTTCTGGAATTGTCCCCCCTTTCAGAATGGAAAGTTTCCTCCGTACTTTCACGTCGGAAGATCACACCATCAACAGGGCTCTTCACACAAGAATTTTAATCAATAGGTCTGCAGCCCTCTTTTAACTTCCGAATGAAAAAGCTTTTTTAAAGATGCATAATCATCAAGTTTTTCAGCAACTTCTTCCACAAGCAATGCTTTTAATGAATATGAATATCCTTTGACTTGCTCCATAGCACGACCTCTTGTTGGCACAATAGGAAAGTGCACCTAAAAATCCCTTTCGACTTTGGTTTTCCCAGAAATAACATCGCGAAGCATCCCGAATGGTGCGGTTCAGCCTCTTCAAAACATCTTATGCCGAAAGCAATGGCTTCAAATCGTGACGACATCCACCCCCTCTGAACCTGTACATCCTCCGGATGTACCACCATCGATCTCGGTATCTGCAAGTCTTCAAGAATCCAAATGTGAGTGAAATCAAGTGCATGGGTTAAAACAAATGTGCCTATGCACGGCCATGTAATGAGCCCTACATATGCATACTCTAAGTGCATAAAAACAACATGGTGCAAATAGGGAGATATTGGAAATTCGGTGTTGAGGATGTACACTCAAATTGAACTCACATTTTCATCATGGATATACAATTCAATACAAGTGCAATCACTCGTGCAACTATGGGTTTTAACCAAAATATCACTCGTGCTCTTTACATTTCATTTATGCATGTTTTAGGTGCATGAAGAAAAACAAAATGGTGTAAAAAATCGAGGGTTTTATGGTATCTAAACAACGCTCACATCACTCACAACTCCACTCTCTTACAGATGCAATCACTCTCCCTTACTCAGAACTATTCCCTCTTATCACTCAAAACTTGCTTTATTATTTTTCAATGATATTTACCTATCTAATTGTGCAGATGGACGTGCTTCTACGGAATTTCAAAGACGTGTTTCTATATATTTTTACATGCATATTTGGCATGCAATGCATCTCAAAAATGGTGCAAAGAAAAGACCACGGTTAAAGCACGATAGCTAATGAAAAAGATTTTCACGGCTTTGTTCTTGAGTCATCATCTCCGTTGGCTTCGCTTGATCATTCCTGCACTCATAGAAACTAAACAAATCATGAGAAACATCAAATCACATGACACAATATGTACATGCAATCCATGAAAGAACTTTGGGAAACCATTTGCAGTATAACATAAGCATGTAGCTCAAATGTGGTTGCCTCTATACAATCTCTCAAAACTCTAGATCTTCGATCAACTCCATATCAACACCTGTTTATATAAACTCAGAAAACACATTAGTAGCATCATATTCAAAAAGTTTATTTTGAAAAATTTTCATTTTCTTGAGAGCTAGATGCATTTTCTTGCTCTATTTATTTATGCAATTATTTGTTTATTTATTTATTTATTTATTTATTTATTTTTATATTTACTTTTATCCATCTCAAAAAAATCAAAACATAATTATTAAGTATTTACATACTTATATTTACAAAAGTCACTTTTGAATTTCTTGTGAATACAGGAAATTCCTTTCCAATACATTTTCACAAATAAATTCTCCAAAGAAGGTATGTTTAAAAACAAGCCATCTTTGAATTGCACCAATCAGCGTTGCATTCATAAATACAGTAAATATGTATACAAGCCACCTTTTTTGCTTGTCTACCTCTTGGCAGCTTGTTTGGTCTTTGTAACTCTCAGAGAATTTGGATATCCATATTTCAATTATCTGAGCATAAGTATCTTTATTTATGATTCTTTCAAATTCATCATGTGCAGAGTCATGAATACATGTATATGAAGTTTGAAATTTGCATATGTTTGATTCATAATTGAAATTTTCTTGCAAGCATGTATTTTCTTTTATTTCATGCTTGAGATCATTTATAGGAGTTTTATCCCTTTCAATATCTTCTATCATGTCTCCATCACCGTTAAGATGAGGTTTTTGAATAGAATCATTTGAATCCCACTTCAAATGGAAGTGTTCATCATACTCAGACATCAAGACACAGTCATCTTTATTTTCCATGGCAAAATCATTCCTTTCTGACTGAGTTTCGGAAATTATGAAGTCTGCTTCTTTCTCCAATCTTTCCAGGAACTCTTCATCATTGTCTTTTTCCAGATTCATTTGCCCATTTTCATGAAGAGACTCAATATCACTGAATCCAAGAAAGTCTTCATCTTCAATATCACTAGAGACTTTCTTATCAAGATCAAACTCATCATAATTTTTACACCTTATAGGACAGTGCATGTAGATTGACGGGAACTCAACTTCTTTATTCAAGATCCCATCATAGAATTCTTCATATCTCTCAATCATTTCTTGCTCATTCTCTTCAGAGGATGTACTCTCACCACACTCATCATACATTTCTTCGGTCATTGATTCTTGCTCGACTATCTCATCGTATATGAGGATCTTGACATACGCATCCAAATCAACTTGAGCTTCATCGTTGCAATTGTTTGACTCAATAGTTTTACATTGGATATCCTTCAATGCTATACACGCATCTGATTTATCATATGTCACAATAAACATTTCATCTGCCACTTTATGCTCAATTTCTTCAACGTGTGGACTCAACTCAACATGATTATTTTTGACATACATATCAGTGTTCAGAGGAATGATCAATGGTATTTTCTCATCCTCCTCATGTTCATTCATATTTCTCTCTTCATGGAGTGTGGCATCATTTACATACATATCATTATTTTGAACTCCATCCAACTTATCCTCTTTTTTATGTGTAGGATCTTTGTCCAATGTGACATCGCTCAAAAGAATATCAATATCTTGATCTTGATCTAGACTATCGGTAGGATTAGGATCATGCTTATCACCATTGCCATACACATCACTATCTAGAGGACTTATCATTTGTACATCCTCTAGATTAGCATCATACTCATCTTCGTCATCACACATTTCAATCTCTAGAGGACTCATTATTTGCATGTCCTCCTTCATATAAGTAGGTTCATTTTCTTGCATCTCTGTATGCATGTATAATGCGGATTCCTGCATATCCATTTTCTTACCCATCGGATCTTCTATTGACAGGTCCTTAGATTCAACATCATGTTCCATGGGAGTTCCTTCATGTAATTCAGTCATTAGATCAGAAGTTCTATCCGAATCTTGTGTTAGAAAAGGATCATCACCATCAAGTGACATCCAATCATACTCCACATCTTGCCCGATGTCATCATGAAAGGATGCATCTCGAGCTCGATCTTCAGGCATATTTATTAGGTTCTCTATTTGTATCTCATCTTTTATCTCCATTTGGTCACCTATGAGCCTTCTAGATATCTCTATCTCTTTGTTTGTATCTTGATATGTTTCTTGATTTGTTTGGTTTTCTTTTATTCGATGTGAGGAATTTATCGGAGTAGAGGAAGCTTCATCTTGATTTCTTGTTGGGTTTTGTTGGGTTTTGTTTTGTTTTATGTTTGTTGTTTGTTTGGTTTGATGTTGGTTTAGTTTGGTTTGATTTTGATTAGCTTCCACTTGCTCCTTTGATCCTCCCATCTTCGGGCTTTGTCCACTTATGGCACCTAAAGATATAATCATTGTAAAGAAGTCTAGGGGCTCTTGGCACCTTGTAACCTTTGAGGTTACATCAATCGCACTTTTAGAAGTTTCTTCATATTTCCCATCATCACTATGGATATTAAGCCCATACATATCTACTTCATGCCCAAATGGGGTCTCTACAACCTCATGGACTTGAACATTATCCACGATTGGTAAAATGCTTGGAACATGATTATAATTTTCATCTGTTTGAAGATCTGTTCTCCAATCATTTAAAAAATTCTCTATTGTTTGTTGTTTCTTTACGTATTTCATCACAGCTTCATGGACGAGCATCCAATCCTCTGTGAGTCCTGAGTCGGAGTCTATATCTTGTAGAAGTGGAATTAACTCCTCTCGGGCATTAACATCGATTGTTCGAAGAAACAACGAAACCCTTTCATGACTCATGCACCTCTTATCGTGCTCAGAAAGATCATCATATTGTCGCTCAAACTCTTCTTTGATCTCAAGAATTGGTTGGTCTTTGGGCATATGAACCCACCTCAGGAAAGATCTACGAGTTACTTTATCAAGATCCTCTAGCATAAACTGCTTGAGGAGTGTCGCTTTGTATTGGGACCATGTCGTTTGATTTATTCGCATTATTTGGTCTCGCACGTCGTAATCTGACACATAGATAAAGTTTTCGCATAGTTCTTTTTCCGTCATCGGACTTAGTCCGACACCTAGATATTTGGCCTCGAGTTCATATTCTTTGCAGAACTTTGAGACATTCTTTCCATTGAAAAAGCCACACCGATTGACTAGACGTTCATGAAGTGATTGGATGGCTTTTTGACGCCTATCCTCTTCTTGAAATCGTAGGAATTGAGCTAGGATCTCTTCCATTTTGATTATGCTAATCTTTGTGACTCTATAATTCACTCACCCCCTCCTTTCACGTCGGGTTCACCAGGTATGTCGCGGAGTTTGCTGTAGAAAGGAGGGTGCTTGCGTGCTTAGGGGTGCACACAGGGTGCCAAGAAAATCCCCTTCGACTTGACTATAAGGAAAACTTCTTCAACATTAAATCGGCTCAATTTATATAAGTAAATTCAAAACCAATCCTCATATTCAAAATTTCATATTTGAATGAACTTTCACTTATTTACAAACTTACACTCAATTTAAACTTTGCATTCCTTGGTTGATCTCATTAAAAAGTATGTCCAATAGCAAGGCCCTTGAACATAAAGTATGTCGGAGCGAAAGCAGCGGTCGGTGGATCAAGCCAACCGTCGGAAATACGGCACACGCAGGGTGCTTCTTGCAACTCAGGTAAAGTAATAGATTTCTCACAGACTTAATATAATATTATTTGTCACAAACCTTGTCAACTGTTCACGATCATGTCAAATGATTTAAAAAAAAAAAAAAAATCTATCACTCTTTTTATGCTTACAGAATCATATTCAAAATCACGAACATGTGAATGAATATTCAAACCAAAGTTCAGATCTTTATATTCGGTAAGCAATATCGTTCTTCACATGCAATCTCCCATTATAGAAGTCAAGTGGTGATGCAAGGCTTTATAAGAAACAAGAGTCAATCAAAGTATAAAACATATATCGTCTCTTTATCTAATATCGAACAATTCGAATATAGTCCTCTTAGATTTTGGAAATGGAATTTTAAGAAATGAGCATACAAGTTTTTTGATTCCGTCGAATACTTGATTGAAATGTGCCAAACAAAATACATACTCGCATTAATGCCTAGAATTTACAAGAAATTCCTAATGCGAGTTCGAAAGAATTTTGCATACATACCAGCAGACAATGGAGTCACGCCTGCAGACAACAAGATTTGATTCTGGATCCTCTTGAAGTGATCGGAATATGGTATCCATTACATAATATGAATAAGATTATAAATTCTATTCGGAATGCCTGATGCGAATCACGTCAACAGAAGGTAATCATATTAAAGCAAAATTGTTAAAAACAGCAATCGATACCCTTAAGACATTTGAATTCCATTTGAATCATTTTTTTGTGCATGTCATCCTTGCACAGTTTCCGAGACTAACTTCTACACAAAATCATGAGGAGTTCGCTAGAGATTAGATCATCAAAGAAGAGCTTTGAAGGCATCATAGACATATAAGTTCTGAGTAAGTTACATTCCAAAAGAATTCATAGCATTGTCATACAGATAGGTCATCAACGTATGTAATAGTGAAATAGCTGATGAGATCATCAGTAACATCAATCTGAGTAGAGGTCAGTAACGGACGACATTAAATTCCTCACATACAAGATCATTAGTGTGTAGTTGATCGCAATATATTTCCCTTCAGCATTCGTGGATTGATTCAGGTGTCGATGAATTCTTGAGAAGTGAAGGTTTGTCGTATGATTACGCCATTGATCCTAGTTGGGTTATTGAGCAATGTTAGAAATTCTAAACTTAACAGACTTCAAGCTCTCTGATCGCGTGATAAGCGAAGTGATATATGGATGTGAGTTTTCACAGATCGTGTGTGCATATGGTCATGAGTTTTCACAGATCTATTGACAATTCATTCTCAAAACAGATTGAAATCGAAATAACTTATCGTTTGACGTTACAGTATATCAAGAGGATGGAGATGTTGAAGGCGTCCGACGAAAACCAACGATGACCTCCTCAGCTGATTGTTTCTTCATGGAAATTGATGAGAGACTGCCCAAATATGCCAGATGAAATAAAAAAACTAAAAGTTGGCCTCCATCTATACACATAGTCCTGCAGATCTTCTGTCCTCCTCCTTCTGTCCTGTCTGCCCCGAAATCTCCTGAATGATGCGCAATAATCCCGAAGCAGATACAGCTTAATTCAGAGAAGAACTCCAGATCATTGTGCGCATCAGAAGCTTGTTCCACATCGCATGTGCGCTTCCTCCCACAATCTCTTTCTCATCAGATCCTCAACAGAATAGTGCGCAACACTTATTATGCCTATTATCTCATCATGCTTCCCCATAATCGAAGTCTTCAACGCGCATCGCTGCTGCAGACGAATAAGCCTTCTGGAATTGTCCCCCCTTTCAGAATGGAAAGTTTCCTCCGTACTTTCACGTCGGAAGATCACACCATCAACAGGGCTCTTCACACAAGAATTTTAATCAATAGGTCTGCAGCCCTCTTTTAACTTCCGAATGAAAAAGCTTTTTTAAAGATGCATAATCATCAAGTTTTTCAGCAACTTCTTCCACAAGCAATGCTTTTAATGAATATGAATATCCTTTGACTTGCTCCATAGCACGACCTCTTGTTGGCACAATAGGAAAGTGCACCTAAAAATCCCTTTCGACTTTGGTTTTCCCAGAAATAACATCGCGAAGCATCCCGAATGGTGCGGTTCAGCCTCTTCAAAACATCTTATGCCGAAAGCAATGGCTTCAAATCGTGACGACAACGCTCGTGACGAACCAGTTGACAGCAGGGCTGTCGCAGATGCCCAAAGAAGCCTGCTACTGCATCTCCAAAAGAGCATCATAGATGGTGATCCATCTAGTAGCATCATCAACATAAATCACATAATACCTTGAACCATTGATATTGATATCCTTTGATGGTCCCCACACATTTGTGTGTACCAACTGAAGCTTCTCTGAATACATAAAACCATGCTTGGAATAAGATTGTTTATGAGCCTTACCTAATTTACATGCCTCACATTTGTATGTCATATGTTGACCTGCAACATTAGGCAATCCAAGCACTGAACTATTGTTAATCATATCTTTAATACATCTTTCATTAAAATGTCCAAGCCTTTTGTGCCAAAGATCTAACTCAGAGATCTTATGTCCTCCATAGGTGAACAAGGCATGACCAACATTACCTTGAATCTTCAATGTGAACAATCTTTCTTCTTTCTTCCCTGAGAACAATCTTTCTTCTTTCTTCCCTGAGACAATTTGTTTATATCCATTGCTAGGATCTTCCACAAAAACTCCTTCATTTCGTGAACCTAACTTCATAACCTTTTTCAACAATTTGTCCTACACTTGTCAGATTCTTTGGAATTGTAGGAACATACAAAACCTTACTCAAGAGAGTACTTCCATCCTTGGCCTTCACTGATCCAATTGACTTCACATTGTGCTTTGTATTGTCACTTGTTTGAACTACATGATTAGTTACCTTATTCTCGAAATTAGTCATCAAGCTATGTTGCCACTTAGGTGATTGCTACACCCTGAGTCAATGTAGAAGACTCTTTGGTCTTCACTTTGCCTTTCACAAGTTGCATTCATTATCAATGTTGAATCCTCCTTCTAATTTGAAGCATAATTGTAGTAGGTATTGTTGTATTGTTGGCTTTGGAATCCTCTACCTGCATTTCTTCCAAAATAACCTCTACTACCTCTCCCTCTGAAATTACCTCTTTGATTTCTGCCACCTCTTCCTCTTGAATTAAAGTTTTGTTTATATCCACCATTATTCTAAGTATTATACCAACAATCATGAGCTAAGTGATTTGTCTTACCACAAATCCAGCAAGCTTTGACTCCATCTTTATTACTTCTGCCTCTTCCTCTACATTTGCCACCTCCTCTTCCTCCCTGGCTAGTTTTTCCTTCATCTTCATTTGCTTGTTGCTTCCCTTTGCTATTCTTCTTCTTATCCTTTGAGTACATTGCTTGACCTGCACTTTTATTATCTTCACCATTGATCCTCCTCAATTTATCCTCCTCAATATATTCATCGACTGCTCCTAATGCATCTGCAATGTCCATCCTTGTTACATAATCTGAGATGGATTGAGAGGCCTTTTTCTTGAATGTGGTAAACTCCGCCCACAAGGATGCCTTCCTTGTATTTTGTGGTGTTTTGGAAATGCTCCTCCAAATCATTCCATATATCACTTGCACTTTCAAGACCTCTAATGTAAGGTAGCAAGTAGTCATTAACTCCCATATAGATAATACTCCTAGCTTGAGCATCTCCCTTCATCCAAGTCCTTAAATCTGACAATTCATCCCTAGTTGGAACACTAGGATCTCTGAACTGAGGCTTTTCCTCTTCACCTTTGATATAACCTATCAAGTCTTTGCTCATAAAATGAGCTTCCATCCTCATTGACCATGCTGGATAGTTCTGTCTATCCAATTTCTCTAGCTGAAGAGAATATCCCATCCTTTCTTCACCTGTGTATTAAATCCTTCAAGCTTTATGAGGAATAAGGTTACCTTGCTTCGAATGATACTCCTTTTGTCTTCCTTGATATCTTCTGTCCTCCTTCTCAAGTTTTGCTTTCAAGCTTTCACCTTTTGTATCTTCAAATGTTGAATTCTTTATAACTACAACAGTTGGGGTCCTCCTTTCTTCAATTTTGATGCTTCGTGCTCTAATACCACTGATTTACTCACTTCAAAAGTGTCTAATGACTTCTAATTCTGTACAAAACTTGTTCCCTCACACTCTCTCATATTTGCCCCGACATTTTTCCTTGTACATATACGAAAATACGTACAAGCTCATAACCATACAAAAGTATAAGTGAGCTAAGTTTAAGTTAATGTACATATGTATACACATCTTAATTCTCTAAACATGTACTTTCTTCATGCTTCATATCTTGACCTTTTCTTCAATTCTTGACTTCAAAACTTCATCAAAACTTCAATTGTTGATTGCCTTACACCAACAAGAAAGTCAAGAGATTTTAGAATGGTAGCTTGTATACATATGTACATTACAGGTGGACATTCTTGTACTATGAGTGTAGATGATCCTTAGGATGGTAAGGAGTAATGTAATAGACATAGGATAAGTCTAGAAACATATGTATATAAGTCAATGATGTAAAGAAATACATGAGAGAGTCATTGGAAGCCAAGTGTAATTGAGGGAGATTTGTAGAGAGTCATCTTGAGAAATTAGCGATGAGTTTTTCTCTGATTTCTCTCAGCCTAATCATGTGGATCAGGAAATATTTTGTACACATATAATCTAGAAGATAATGTAGCTATGTTCAAAGTTTCATGGCTTAATTCCTTTCATGTTGTGAGCATGATCAATAGCAACATGTGTATGTAAAGTCTGCAGGTAGACCTCTCAGAGTCGCGCACTTTTTCGTGTCAATGATTTGCTTAGATCTCAGTGCACAGTGTAATTTTTTTATAAGTGAGCATTAAAATTTTAAGTTAGAAGATAAGGAAGCTATGGCTAAAAGCATTTAGCAAAACGAGATCTGTGTTGTGAGAAATGAACTTTAGAAGTTAGTTGTGTCAAAGTCACTTGTTCAGGAAGACAGTTTCTGACATACTTTTGATCTTAAGGATCAGAATAAAGTTTTAATAATTCTCTTGAAGGACTAATGGTTGATATGATTGTGCAAAGGTGGCATGGAGATATGTACATCATTAGTTTGAAGAAATCTAAAGATATGTGCAGGTAACGAAGTCAATCTTTGAAGCAGACTTCTTAAAGAAGGAAGATTGTCACTCAAAGAAGCGATAGTTGAAAATTTGGTAAATGAAGGTAAAATTTGTGTAAACTTTGGTCCATAACTAGTATAGATTAAAAATTTGGAGATTTAGAGGTCTCGAAGAGTGATATGAGAGTTGACGGTGCAATACAAGTGAAGTAAAGGCATTGGAAGTCCCGACTGGTGCAGATATTGAAGTTTCTTCTAATTGAAGGTGGACAAGGTCAAATTCTTGAAGACAACCTGAAGAAGTGCAAAGCATGAGTTCAAAGGATCAAGAAGGATTAAAGCTTCATATCAAAGGTACACTATATCATCATAAATCTTAGTAATTGCAGACACAGAAGATCAAAGATGGGAGCTAAGAGCTTGCAGATTGATAAGCTAGATAGGGAGAACTATCCAGCTTGGTCCATGGGGATGGAGGCACACCTCATGAGCAAAGATTTAATGGCATTCATCACTAGAGAAGAAGAAAAGCCTGAATTTGAAGATCCTAGTGTTCCAACTAAGGAAGAACTTGTAGATTTGAAGAACTAGATGAGAAAGGATGCTCAAGCTAGGAGCATCATTTACATGGCTGTAAATGATTATCTTCTACCTCACATTAGAGGGTTAGAAAGTGCAACAGATGTGTGAAATGCTTTGGAAGAGCATTTCCAAAATACAACCAAGTCTAGGAAGTCCTGATTATGGGCATAGTTCACAACTCTCAAGAAGAAGAGCTCACAATCAATTTCTGATTATGTGGCAAGGATGAAGGATATTGCAAATAGCTTGGGAGCAGTACATGAAGACATTGAAGAGGATAAGTTGGTAAGGAAAATACTTACAGGTCCGAGAGGATATGAGAAGTGGAAGCCCTTCATACTGTCCATAGAATTCTCATTAGATCATTTTACTCTTGATCTTAATCAATTGCTAGGACATATGCTAATTTTTTAGTAGGACATTAAGGGAGATAATGATAGGAGTGAAAGTCAAGCTATGTACTCCAAGGACAAGAAAAAGAATGGCAAAGGGAAGCCGTCGACTGATGATGAAGGAACTTCAAGTCAAGCTAATTTCACAAAAGGAAAGATGAACTTCAGAGGTAAAGGAAGAGGAGGTAAGAACAAAGACAATACTAAAGCTTGTTGGATTTGTGGCAGAACAAATCGTTTGGCAATTGATTGTTGGTATAACAATCAAAATGGTGGAAGTAATAACTAGAGCTTCAATCAAAGAGGTAGAGGAGGTAGAAATCAAAGAGGTAACTTCAAAGGAAGAGGTGGTACGACATCATATGCTAGAGGAGGTGGAAGAAGTTTTCAATCTCAGTCCTACAACAACAATTATTATAATTATGCATCAGATCTGAAGGATGAAATGACTCTTATCTTGAATGCAACACATGAAGCAATAGGATAAGATCAAAGGGTCAGAGGATAAGATCAAATCAATAGGCTGAGACTTCAAGAAGTGCAGAGGTCAGAAGATCTTTGAGAGAAAGAAAAGAACCTATCACGTATAGCTATGATACATCTTTCTTAACAACAAAAGATTATGCTTACATTGTGAAGATAGAAGAAGATCCAACCACATATGAAGGAGCTAAAGGTAAACAGAATTGGGGGAAGGCAATGCAAGAAGAGTATGATGCTCTACCTGAAAATGAAACATGGGAGTTGGTGCCTAGACCAATGAATCAAACGGTCATTGGATGTAAGTGGTTGTATAAAACAAAAAGGTTTGTAGATGGAAAAATTTCTAGGTACAAAGCTAGACTTGTGGTCAAAGGTTATGCCCAAACTTATGGGATAGATTATGATGAAAATTTTAGTCTAGTTGCTAAGATGTCTACAATTAGATCTCTAATTGCTATTGCTGCTTGTAAAGGATGGAAGTTATCACAATTAGATGTGAAGAATGCATTTCTGAATGGATACATTGCAGATGAAGTGTACATGGGGCAACCAGAAGGTTTCATGGATTCTATTGGGCAGATTATCTATGTAAGCTCAAGAGAGCTTTGTATGGTTTGAAGCAAGCCCCAAGATCATTGAATTACAGGCTTGTTAGGTTCTTGACTGAATGTGGATATCAAGCTTCAAAGGCAGATAGTAGCTTGCTAGTGAAGCCAAGTGAAAAGGGGTATATATACATGTGTATTTATGTTGATGATATTATTGTCACAGGTAGAGATGCTCAAGGAATCAAGGAGCTTAAGAAAAAAATAGAGAAGGAGTTTAAGATAAGTGATTTGGGAAACTTATCTTATTTCATAGGAATGTAGACTGTGTATACTCAACATGGAGTATATGTTACACAAGAGAAATACTTGAAGAATCTCCTAGTCAAGTTCAACATGGAAGAGTGTAAGTCTTCAACCACACCATTGGAGGTAAATAATAAATTGAGCAGATATGGAGGTGAAGAATTTAATGACATGAAGAAATATCAAAGTTCGGTAGGTAGTATAATCTATGCTACCTTGAAAAGACCAGACCTATCATATGCAGTGGGTGTGTTATCACAATTTATGCATTTTCCAAAGAAGACTCATTGGCTTGAAGCCCAAAGGGTACTCAGATATATCAAAGGAACCCTAATGAAGGTTTGTATTATGGATTTTCTTCTGATACAAGAATTAAAGTGTTTAGTGATGCAGATTGTGCAGATGATTCAAATGATAGAAGGTCTAACCATGGGTATCTCTATTATATTGGGGATAAGTTGGTTTCTTGGTGCTCAAAGAAGCAGCATACAATTGATTTGTCATCCACAAAAGCTGAGTATAAAGGAATGGTAGAGGCTGCAAAAGAAGTGATATAGTTAAAGACGTTGTTGAAGAGTTTTGGAACTCATCAGAGTACTCCAATTATTTTTTGAGACAATATGAGTTCATTATATTTGGCAGGTAACCCTCTTTTTCATGCCACGACTAAACACATAGAGATTCAGTATCATTTCTTTAGATAAAAGGTCCTTGATAAAGAGATTGAAGTATTGTATACTCCAACAAAAGAGCAAGTTGCAGATATGTTGACAAAAAGCTTAGATGGACCTAAGCTACAAAAGTTCAAAGAGATGGTAGGAGTAAAGAAGAATGGAATAATCACAATTAGTGATTGAGGGGGAGCTGTTGGAACAAAGCAATCCCAAATTGATGATTACAAAGAGCTTAAAGCAATTCAGTGGTTAGATTGAAGTGAAAGAAGTCATTTGAGAAAGTGAAGAGATTTCATAATGGTAGCTTGTATACATATGTACATTACAGGTGGAAATTCTTGTACTATGAGTGTAGACGAACCTTAGGATGGTAAGGAATAATGTAATAGATGCAGGATAAGTCTAGAAACATATGTATATAAGTCAATGATGTAAAGAAATACATGAGAGAGTCATTAGAAGCCAAGTGTCATTGAGATAGATGCGTAGAGAGTCATCTTCAGAAATTAGCGACGTGTTTTTCTTTGATTTCTCTCAGCCTGATCATGTGGATCAAGAAATATTTTGTACACATCTAATCTAGAAGCTAATGAAGCTATGTTTAAAGTTTCATGGCTTAATTCCTTTCATGCTATGAGTATGATCAATAGGAACATGTGTATGTAAAGTCTACAGGTAGACCTCTTAGAGTCGTGCACTTTTTTGTGTCAATGTTTTGCTTAAATCTCAGTGCAGAGTGTAAAATTTTTCATAAGTGACCATTCAAAATCTAAGTTACAAGGTAAGGAAGCAATGGCTAAAAGCATTTAGCAAAGCGGGATCTTGCTATGAAAAATCAACTTTAGAAGTTAGCTATGTCAAAGTCGCTTGTTCAGGAAGACAGTTTTTGACATACTTTTGATCTTAAGGATCAAATTGAAGTTTTAATAATTCTTTTGAAGGACAAATGATTGATATGATTTTACAAGGGTAGCATGGAGATATGTACATCATTAGTTTGAAGAAATGTGAAGATATGTGCAGGTAATGAAGTCAATCTTTGAAGGAGACTTCTTAAAGAAGGATGATTCTCACTCAAAGAAGTGATAGTTGAAGATTTGGTAAATGAAGGTAACATTTATTGGTGCAGGGAAATCAACAATTGAAGTTTTGATGACGGTTTAAACTCAATGATTGAAGAAAAGATCCAGATATGAAGCATGAAGAAAGTACATGTTCAGAGAATGAAGATGTGTATACATATGTACATTAATTTAGAGTTAGCTCACTTATACTTTTGTATGGTCATGAGCTTGTAAATATTTGCCTATATATACAAGGAAAAATGTCGGGGCAAATATGAGAGAGTGTGTGAGAACAAGAATTGAAGAGAATTAGAAGTCACTAGACACTTGCGAAGTGTGTGGAATAGCTCTCTCATCTAGATGTAAAGATCTTCAGTAATGAAGGAAAGTTGCACCCGATATTTATGAGAGTTCTCCTTATGTGTTTGATCATTTCAAGAATCCTTTTGTAGGTGTCTAATTCCATAGTTAATGAGTCTATGGTTAAAGTTTGAGAGCCTAATTGTAAAGAGGCTGTGAGAATTATAAGTAGGAACATTCATATGTGAAGAAGTGTTAAGTGTCTTCTAAAACAAGCGCAATCTCGATGGTCAAAGAATTGATCATTTCTCAGTGCACAGTGCAAAGTTTTGCACAAATGAAGAGTCAACATTTAATTTGGAAGGTAAGCCATCTATGGCTAGAAGCATTTGCATAAATGGGTTCTAGTTTGACAGAAGCAAGCTTTAGAAGTTGCAGGTGTCAAAGGCGATTGTAAAGAACTACAGTTTTAGACATAGGTGACTTGTTAAGATCATTTCTCAAGATCTAATGTGTTTTTTGGAATGATTTAACTTGGAGGAGGTGCAAAATCTATAGGTGACACCTTGTGCAAAGTTTTATAAAAAGCGTTACACATTTGATAAGTCAATGAGTGAGTTATGTGCAGCAGACTTTTTATGTAGTCACCTTCTTCACAGTTTGTTCAAGATTTTGGAAATTAAGTATTGATCCTCTAAATTGGTGAAGCTTTTGAGTTACTCTTGATATAGAGGTGCTCTAACTTTAAGATTAGCTTGTTCTTTTGGAGATTAACACTCTCCATCAATGGTATCAGAGGAGGAAGCATCACATAAGAGAGGGTTCACCTGAACCTTCCACAAGGCTTCCAAAAAAATTTGAAACTTAGGGAAATTAGAGAAATACCTCTACAACCTGCAACCCACTTTCTCCAATTCACCCTTTGTGGACAATTAATTGTGCACTACCTGTGCACTTTGACACGTGCACTTTAGCACTTTGACTTTGCACCTGTTGACTTTGACCTTGACATTGTTGACTTTGAATAGTTTGACTTTGAATAGTTTGACTTTGAATAGTTTGACTTTGAATAGTTTGGCAAGTGAAAAGGGGTATTTATACATGTGTATTTATGTTGATGATATTATTGTCACAGGTAGGGATGCTCAAGGAATCAAGGAGCTTAAGAAAAAAATAGATAAGGAGTTTAAGATAAGTGATTTGGGAAACTTATCTTATTTCTTAGGAATGTAGACTATGTATACTCAACATGGAGTATATGTTACACAACAGAAATACTTGAAGAATCTCCTGGTCAAGTTCAACATGGAAGAGTGTAAGTCTTCAACCACACCACTGGAGGTAAATCATAAATTGAGCAGATATGGAGGTGAAGAATTTAATGACATGAAGAAATATCAAAGTTTGGTAGGTAGTATAATCTATGCTACCTTGAAAAGACCACACCTATCATATGCAGTGGTTGTGTTATCACAATTTATGCATTTTCCAAAGAAGACTCATTGGATTGAAGCCCAAAGGGTACTCAGATACATCAAAGGAACCCTAATGAAGGTTTGTATTATGGATTTTCTTCTGATACAAGAATTAAAGTGTTTAGTGATGCAGATTGTGCAGGTGATTCAAATGATAGAAGGTCCAACCATGGGTATCTCTATTATATTGGGGATAAGTTCGTTTCTTGGTGCTCAAAGAAGCAACATACAGTTGATTTGTCATCCACAAAAGCTGAGTATAAAGGAATGGTAGAGGCTGCAAAAGAAGTGATATGGTTAAAGACCTTGTTGAAGAGTTTTGGAACTCATCAGAGTACTCCAATTATTTTTGGAGACAATATGAGTTCATTATATTTGGCAGGTAACCCTCTTTTTCATGCCAGGACTAAACACATAGAGATTCAGTATCATTTCTTTAGATAAAAGGTCCTTGATAAAGAGATTGAAGTATTGTATACTCAACCAAAAGAGCAAGTTGCAGATATGTTGACAAAAAGCTTAGATGGACCTAAGCTACAAAAGTTCAAAGAGATGGCAGGAGTAAAGAAGAATGGAATAATCACAATTAGTGATTGAGGGGGAGCTATTGGAACAAAGCAATCCCAAATTGATGATTACAAAGAGCTTAAAGCAATTCAGTGGTTAGATTGAAGTGAAAGAAGTCATTTGAGAAAGTGAAGAGATTTCAGAATGGTAGCTTGTATACATATGTACATTACAGGTGGAAATTCTTGTAATATGAGTGTAGATGAACCTTAGGATGGTAAGGAATAATGTAATAGATGCAGGATAAGTCTAGAAACATATGTATATAAGTCAATCATGTAAAGAAATACATGAGAGAGTCATTAGAAGCCAAGTGTCATTGAGATAGATGCGTAGAGAGTCATCTTCAGAAATTAGCGACGTGTTTTTCTTTGATTTCTCTCAGCCTGATCCTGTGGATCACGAAATATTTTGTACACATCTAATCTAGAAGCTAATGAAGCTATGTTCAAAGTTTCATGGCTTTATTCCTTTCATGCTATGAGTATGATCAATAGGAACATGTGTATGTAAAGTCTGCAAGTAGACCTCTTAGAGTCGTGCACTTTTTTGTGTCAATGTTTTGCTTAAATCTCAGTGCACAGTGTAAAGTTTTTCATAAGTGACCATTCAAAATCTAAGTTACAACGTAAGGAAGCAATGGCTAATAGCATTTAGCAAAGCGGGATCTGTGCTATGAAAAATCAACTTTAGAAGTTAGCTATGTCAAAGTCGCTTGTTCAGGAAGACAGTTTCTGACATACTTTTGATCTTGAGGATCAAATTAAAGTTTTAATAATTCTTTTGAAGGACAAATGATTGATATGATTTTACAAGGGTAGCATGGAGATATGTACATCATTAGTTTGAAGAAATGTGAAGATATGTGCAGGTAATGAAGTCAATCTTTGAAGGAGACTTCTTAAAGAAGGATGATTCTCACTCAAAGAAGTGATAGTTGAAGATTTCGTAAATGAAGGTAACATTTATTGGTGCAGGGAAATCAACAATTGAAGTTTTGATGAAGGTTTAAACTCAAGGATTGAAGAAAAGATCCAGATATGAAGCATGAAGAAAGTACATGTTCAGAGAATGAAGATGTGTATACATATCTACATTAATTTAGAGTTAGCTCACTTATACTTTTGTATGGTCATGAGCTTGTAAATATTTGCCTATATATACAAGGAAAAATGTCGGGGCAAATATGAGAGAGTGTGTGAGAACAAGAATTGAAGAGAATTAGAAGTCACTAGACACTTGCGAAGTGTGTGGAATAGCTCTCTCATCTAGATGTAAAGATCTTTAGTAATGAAGAAAAGTTGCACCCGATATTTCTGAGAGTTCTTCTTATGTGTTTGATCATTTCAAGAATCCTTTTGTAGGTGTCTAATTCCATAGTTAATGAGTGTATGGTTATTGAGAGCCTAATTGTAAAGAGGCTGTGAGAATTATGAGTAGGAACATTCATATGTGAAGAAGTGTTAAGTGTCTTCTAAAACAAGCGCAATCTCGATGGTCAAAGAATTGATCATTTCTCAGTGCACAGTGTAAAGTTTTGCACAAATGAGGAGTCAACATTTAAGTTGGAAGGTAAGCCATATGGCTAGAAGCATTTGCATAAATGGGTTCTAGTTTGACAGAAGCAAGCTTTAGAAGTTGCAGGTGTCAAAGGCGATTGTAAAGAACTACAGTTTTAGACATAGGTGACTTGTTAAGATCATTTCTCAAGATCTAATGCGTTTTTTGGAATGATTTAACTTGGAGGAGGTGCAAAATCTATAGGCAAGACCTTGTGCAAAGTTTTATAAAAAGCGTTACACATTTGATAAGTCAATGAGTGATTTATGTGCAGCAGACTTTTTATGTAGTCACCTTCTTCACAGTTTGTTCAAGATTTTGGAAATTAAGTATTGATCCTCTAAATTGGTGAAGCTTTTGAGTTACTCTTGATATAGAGGTGCTCTAACTTTAAGAGTAGCTTGTTCTTTTGGAGATTAACACTCTCCATCAGTGGTATCAGAGGAGGAAGCATCAAAATGGAAGAAAGGAGGACCCCAACTACTATAGTCATAAAGAATTTAACATTTGAAGATTCAAAAGGTGAAAGCTAGAGAGCAAAGCTTGAGAAGGAGGTCATAAGACATCAAGGAAGACAAAAGGAACGTCATTCGAAGCAAAGGTAACCTTATTCCTCATAAAGCTTGAAGGATTTAATACACAGGTGTTGGGGGATTCTTGGACAAGAAGGGATTTGAGTGTTTGTAGGAGAAATGGGTAAGACAAGAAGAGAAAATACACACTGGAAGCCTCCAAGGGACTGGTTGCTGCCGGGCTCCTCTACACCAAACCTCCAACTTCTCCAAGCCTGCACTTGTGCACACTTTGCACCAAGCTTCCACTAAGGGGGAGGGATGGGTACCTTCTGTCGGCATGCGCACACTTCAATAAGACCTTGGGATCTTTGGGAGACTAGCTTAACACTCCTCTGCACACTTCCTTGGTCACTCTTCATGCACACCTTGCACTTCACTTCTCTGTGTCGCACACTGTGTGTCCCTTGCACTTCTCTCTCTTGCTCCCCTTAGACTATGCTTACTCCTCCTTACTCCAGAATGGTCCAAGAATAGTCCTTGCCTTGAGTTGAGTGTCGGTTCACGTACGCTCCTAATTGCAAGAGTATCTTGGTGCTCACTTTGACGTTCCAAGATTGTCTCTCCAAGTGGTAGCCAACGAATCCCTGTTTTGTCCTGTAGTGACTTTAGACTAAAACAAAATTTTTTTAATTGGGGGGGCATACTTTCACTTCTGCGTACGCTGCCCCTTCACATACCTTCACATTTTCCTTTCAAGTCTTCACTTTTTCACATAAGAGAGGGTTCACCTGAACCTTCCACAAGGCTTCCAAAAAAATTTTAACCTTAGGGAAATTAGAGAAATACCTCTACAACCTGCAACCCACTTTCTCCAATTCACCCTTTGTGGACAATTAATTGTGCACTACCTGTGCACTTTGACACCTGCACTTTAGCACTTTGACTTTGCACCTATTGACTTTGACCTTGACATTGTTGACTTTGAATAGTTTGACTTTGAATAGTTTGACTTTGAATAGTTTGACTTTGAATCGTTTGACTTTGAATAGTTTGACTTTGAACTTTTGACTTTGACTATAGTTGACTTTGACTGTAGTTGACTTTGACCAATATGACTTTTATGGACTCAACAGTTGCCCACCACCTAATGTACTCTCCGTCCTAGAGAATTACAGCCAAAACTCCGGCAGGGCAGAGAGGACATTTGATTCTTGAGAGAAGATCAGCTCCTCCAGAACAGCATTTTTGAAAAACCACAATGTGGAGAAAATGGTAGTCAAAATGAGTGACAGGGAAGGGGATGTTTTAGAGTAGAGGGAATGAAGTTGAAAAAGGGAAGGGGGAAAGAATATGGAGGTTGTAGGGTTGTAGTTGTGGGGTTGGGGGGCATGAAAATGGTAGTGGATGGCGGGTGGGAGGGGAAGGGGGACTGGGAGAAGGGTAGGGGAAAAGGGAAGAGGAAATGTAAATGGAAAAGAAAAAGCATAAATGTACAGAATAAATCAATCAATGATAGTGAAATAGATATACTTACAACAGGAGAAATACACAATCAATAACCAGAGAAGAGATTGTAGTGATAACGGAGAAGCAAAATCTAAAATATATATAGCAAAATGAAATACAAGGATAGCCTCGAAAAGGCTTGAAATACATGAAAGTGCTATGGAAATGGCCTGAAGTACCAGAGAGAGCCTGTAATCGAAAGAAGGGTAAAGGAAAAAGCAGGATGTCGCACTAGATGAATGCGAAGAGGTAAGCCTCAAAGAGCCAAAATGAGGCAGAGTGACCAAAAAGGCATGAGAGGCGGCTACATAGGTAGTAGAAACAGCCACTAGTGGGCAAGATCCGGCTGATGTCCTAGGGACTAGGGAGAAGCCCCTTCATGGGGAGCATCGCGACAAACCAGTTGACAGCAGGGCTGTCGCAGATGACCAAAGAAGCCTGCTACTGCATCTCCAAAAGAGCATCATAGATGGTGATCCATCTAGTAGCATCATCAACATAAATCACATAATACCTTGAACCATATTTATATCCTTTGATGGTCCCCACACATCTGTGTGTACCAACTGAAGCTTCTCTGAATACATAAAACCATGCTTGGAATAAGATTGTTTATGAGCCTTACCTAATTTACATGCCTCACATCTATATGTCATATGTTGACCTGCAACATTAGGCAATCCAAGCACTGAACTATTGTTAATCATATCTTTAATACCTCTTTCATTAAAATGTCCAAGCCTTTTGTGCCAAAGATCTAACTCAGGGATCTTATCTCCTCCATAGGTGAACAAGGCATTACCAACATTACCTTGAATCTTCAATGTGAACAATCTTTCTTCTTTCTTCCCTGAGAAAAATTGTTTATATCCATTGCTAGGATCTTCCACAAAAACTCTTTCATTTCGTGAACGTAACTTCATAACCTTTTTCAGCAATTTGTCCTACACTTGTCAGATTCTTTGGAATTGTAGGAACATACAAAACCTTACTCAAGATATAGTGAAGGCAAGTGAAAAGGGCTATTTATACATGTGTATTTATGTTGATGATATTATTGTCACAGGTAGAGATGCTCAAGGAGTCAAGGAGCTTAAGAAAAAAATAGAGAAGGAGTTTAAGATAAGTGATTTGGGAAACTTATCTTATTTCTTAGGAATGTAGACTGTGTATACTCAACATGGAGTATATGTTACACAAGAGAAATACTTGAAGAATCTCCTGGTCAAGTTCAACATGGAAGAGTGTAAGTCTTCAACCACACCATTGGAGGTAAATCATAAATTGAGCAGATATGGAGGTGAAGAATTTAATGACATGAAGAAATATCAAAGTTTGGTAGGTAGTATAATCTATGCTACCTTGAAAAGACCAGACCTATCATATGCAGTGGGTGTGTTATCACAATTTATGCATTTTCCAAAGAAGACTCATTGGATTGAAGCCCAAAGGGTACTCAGATATATCAAAGGAACCCTAATGAAGGTTTGTATTATGGATTTTCTTCTGATACAAGAATTAAAGTGTTTAGTGATGCAGATTGTGCAGGTGATTCAAATGATAGAAGGTCCAACCATGGGTATCTCTATTATATTGGGGATAAGTTGGTTTCTTGGTGCTCAAAGAAGCAACATACAGTTGATTTGTCATCCACAAAAGCAGAGTATAAAGGAATGGTAGAGGCTGCAAAAGAAGTGATATGGTTAAAGACCTTGTTGAAGAGTTTTGGAACTCATCAGAGTACTCCAATTATTTTTGGAGACAATATGAGTTCATTATATTTGGCAGGTAACCCTCTTTTTCATGCCATGACTAAACACATAGAGATTCAGTATCATTTCTTTAGATAAAAGGTCCTTGATAAAGAGATTGAAGTATTGTATACTCCAACAAAAGAGCAAGTTCCAGATATGTTGACAAAAAGCTTAGATGGACCTAAGCTACAAAAGTTCAAAGAGATGGCAGGAGTAAAGAAGAATGGAATAATCACAATTAGTGATTGAGGGGGAGCTGTTGGAACAAAGCAATCCCAAATTGATGATTACAAAGAGCTTAAACCAATTCAGTGGTTAGATTGAAGTGAAAGAAGTCATTTGAGAAAGTGAAGAGATTTCAGAATGGTAGCTTGTATACATATGTACATTATAGGTGGAAATTCTTGTACTATGAGTGTAGATGAACCTTAGGATGGTAAGGAATAATGTAATAGATGTAGGATAAGTTAGAAACATATGTATATAAGTCAATGATGTAAAGAAATACATGAGAGAGTCATTAGAAGCCAAGTGTCATTGAGATAGATGCGTAGAGAGTCATCTTCAGAAATTAGCGACGTGTTTTTCTTTGATTTCTCTCAGGCTCATCATGTGGATCAGGAAATATTTTGTACACATCTAATCTAGAAGCTAATGAAGCTATGTTCAAAGTTTCATGGCTTAATTCCTTTCATGCTATGAGTATGATCAATAGGAACATGTGTATGTAAAGTCTGCAGGTAGACCTCTTAGAGTCGTGCACTTTTTTGTGTCAATGTTTTGCTTAAATCTCAGTGCACAGTGTAAAGTTTTTGATAAGTGACCATTCAAAATCTAAGTTACAAGGTAAGGAAGCAATGGCTAAAAGCATTTAGCAAAGCGGGATCTGTGCTATGAAAAATCAACTTTAGAAGTTAGCTATGTCAAAGTCGCTTGTTCAGGAAGACAGTTTCTGACATACTTTTGATCTTAAGGATCAAATTAAAGTTTTAATAATTCTTTTGAAGGACAAATTATTGATATGATTTTACAAGGGTAGCATGGACATATGTACATCATTAGTTTGAAGAAATGTGAAGATATGTGCAGGTAATGAAGTCAATCTTTGAAGGAGACTTATTAAAGAAGGATGATTCTCACTCAAAGAAGTGATAGTTGAAGATTTGGTAAATGAAGGTAACATTTATTGGTGCAGGGAAATCAACAATTGAAGTTTTGATGAAGGTTTAAACTCAAGGATTGAAGAAAAGATCCAGATATGAAGCATGAAGAAAGTACATGTTGAGAGAATGAAGATGTGTATACATATGTACATTAATTTAGAGTTAGCTCACTTATACTTTTGTATGGTCATGAGCTTGTAACTATTTGGCTATATATACAAGGAAAAATGTCGGGGCAAATATGAGAGAGTGTGTGAGAACAAGAATTAAAGAGAATTAGAAGTCACTAGACACTTGCGAAGTGTGTGGAATAGCTCTCTCATCTAGATGTAAAGATCTTCAGTAATGAAGAAAAGTTGCACCCGATATTTCTGAGAGTTCTCCTTATGTGTTTGATCATTTCAAGAATCCTTTTGTAGGTGTCTAATTCCATAGTTAATGAGTGTATGGTTAAAGTTTGAGAGCCTTATTGTAAAAAGGCTGTGAGAATTATGAGTAGGAACATTCATATGTGAAGAAGTGTTAAGTGTCTTCTAAAACAAGCGCAATCTCGATGGTCAAAGAATTGATCATTTCTCAGTGCACAGTGTAAAGTTTTGCACAAATGAGGAGTCAACATTTAAGTTGGAAGGAAAGCCATCTATGGCTAGAAGCATTTGCATAAATGGGTTCTAGTTTGACAGAAGCAAGCTTTAGAAGTTGTAGGTGTCAAAGTCGATTGTAAAGAGCTACAGTTTTAGACATAGGTGACTTGTTAAGATCATTTCTCAAGATCTAATGCGTTTTTTGGAATGATTTAACTTGGAGGAGGTGCAAAATCTATAGGCAACACCTTGTGCAGAGTTTTATAAAAAGCGTTACACATTTGATAAGTCAATGAGTGAGTTATGTGTATGTAGTCACCTTCTTCACAATTTGTTCAAGATTTTGGAAATTAAGTATTGATCCTCTAAATTGGTGAAGCTTTTGAGTTACTCTTGATATAGAGGTGCTCTAACTTTAAGAGTAGCTTGTTCTTTTGGAGATTAACACTCTCCATCAGTGGTATCAGAGGAGGAAGCATCAAAATTGAAGAAAGGAGGACCCCAACTACTGCAGTCATAAAGAATTTAACATTTGAAGATTCAAAAGGTGAAAGCTAGAGAGCAAAGCTTGAGAAGGAGGCCATAAGACATCAAGGAAGACAAAAGGAACGTCATTCGAAGCAAAGGTAACCTTATTCCTCATAAAGCTTGAAGGATTTAATACACAGGTGTTGGGGGATTCTTGGACAAGAAGGGATTTGAGTGTTTGTAGGAGAAATGGGTAAGACAAGAAGAGAAAATACACACTGGAAGCCTCCAAGGGACTGGTTGCTGCCGGGCTCCTCTACACCAAACCTCCAACTTCTCCAAGCCTGCACTTGTGCACACCTTGCACCAAGCTTCCACTAAGGGGGAGGGATGGGTACCTTCTGTCGGCATGCGCACACTTCAATAAGACCTTGGGATCTTTGGGAGACTAGCTTAACACTCCTCTGCACACTTCCTTGGTCACTCTTCATGCACACCTTGCACTTCACTTCTCTGTGTCGCACACTGTGTGTCCCTTGCACTTCTCTCTCTTGCTCCCCTTAGACTATGCTTACTCCTCCTTACTCCAGAATGGTCCAAGAATAGTCCTTGCCTTGAGTTGAGTGTCGGTTCACGTACGCTCCTAATTGCAAGAGTATCTTGGTGCTCACTTTGACGTTCCAAGATTGTCTCTCCAAGTGGTAGCCCACGAATCCCTGTTTTGTCCTGTAGTGACTTTAGACTAAAACAAAATTTTTTTAATTGGGGGGGCATACTTTTACTTCTGCGTACGCTGCCCCTTCACATACCTTCACATTTTCCTTTCAAGTCTTCACTTTTTCACATAAGAGAGGGTTCACCTGAACCTTCCACAAGGCTTCCAAAAAAATTTGAACCTTAGGGAAATTAGAGAAATACCTCTACAACCTGCAACCCACTTTCTCCAATTCACCCTTTGTGGACAATTAATTGTGCACTACCTGTGCACTTTGACACCTTCACTTTAGCACTTTGACTTTGCACCTGTTGACTTTGACCTTGACATTGTTGACTTTGAATAGTTTGACTTTACTATAGTTGAGTTTGACTAGAGTTGACTTTGACCAATATGACTTTTATGGACTCAACAGTTGCCCACCACCTAATGTACTCTCCGTCCTAGAGAATTACAGCCAAAACTCCGGCAGGGCAGAGAGGACATTTGATTCTTGAGAGAAGATCAGCTCCTCCAGAACAGCATTTTTGAAAAACCACAATCTGGAGAAAATGGTAGTCAAAATGAGTGATAGGGAAGGGGATGTTTTAGAGTAGAGGGAATGAAGTTGAAAAAGGGAAGGGGGAAAGAATATGGAGGTTGTAGGGTTGTAGTTGTGGGGTTGGGGGGCATGAAAATGGTAGTGGATGGCGGGTGGGAGGGGAAGGGGGACTGGGAGAAGGGTAGGGGAAAAGGGAAGAGGAAATGTAAATGGAAAAGAAAAAGCATAAATGTACAGAATAAATCAATCAATGATAGTGAAATAGATATACTTACAACAGGAGAAATACGCAATCAATAACCAGACAAGAGATTGTAGTGATAACGGAGAAGCTAAATCCCAAATATATATAGCAAAATGAAATACAAGGATAGCCTCGAAAAGGCCTGAAATACATGAAAGTGCCATGGAAATGGCCTGAAGTACCAAAGAGAGCCTCTAATCGAAAGAAGGGTAGAGGAAAAAGCAGGATGTCGAACTAGATGAATGCGAAGAGGTAAGCCTCGAAGAGCCAAAATGAGGCAGAGTGACCAAAAAGGCATGAGAGGCGGCTACATAGGTGGTAGAAACAGCCACTAGTGGGCAAGATCCGGCTGATGTCCTAGGGACTAGGGAGAACCCCCTTCATGGGGAGCATCGCAAGGCTGGGGAGGTGGGTCCGGCGATAATGGGGGAATGATAGCTCCCTGCTCCGTACAAGCAACAACCATGCTCCTATAACGGCACAGATGGTCACGCTCGCGACAAACCAGTTGACAGCAGGGCTGTCGCAGATGCCCAAAGAAGCCTGCTACTGCATCTCCAAAAGAGCATCATAGATGGTGATCAATCTAGTAGCATCATCAACATAAATCACATAATACCTTGAACCATATTGATGTCCTTTGATGGTCCCCACACATCTGTGTGTACCAACTGAAGCTTCTCTGAATACATAAAACCATGCTTGGAATAAGATTGTTTATGAGCCTTACCTAATTTACATGCCTCACATCTATATGTCATATGTTGACCTGCAACATTAGGCAATCCAAGCACTGAACTATTGTTAATCATATCTTTAATACCTCTTTCATTAAAATGTCCAAGCCTTTTGTGCCAAAGATCTAACTCAGAGATCTTATGTCCTCCATAGGTGAACAAGGCATTACCAACATTACCTTGAATCTTCAATGTGAACAATCTCTCTTCTTTCTTCCCTGAGAAAAATTGTTTATATCCATTGCTAGGATCTTCCACAAAAACTCTTTCATTTCGTGAACCTAACTTCATAACCTTTTTCAACAATTTGTCCTACACTTGTCAGATTCTTTGGAATTGTAGGAACATACAAAACCTTACTCAAGATGTAGTGAAGGCAAGTGAAAAGGGGTATTTATACATGTGTATTTATGTTGATGATATTATTGTCACAGCTCAAGGAATCAAGGAGCTTAAGAAAAAAATAGAGAAGGAGTTTAAGATAAGTGATTTGAGAAACTTATCTTATTTCTTAGGAATGTAGACTGTGTATACTCAACATGGAGTATATGTTACACAAGAGAAATACGTGAAGAATCTCCTGGTCAAGTTCAACATGGAAGAGTGTAAGTCTTCAACCACACCATTGGAGTTAAATCATAAATTGAGCAGATATGGAGGTGAAGAATTTAATGACATGAAGAAATATCAAAGTTTGGTAGGTAGTATAATCTATGCTACCTTGAAAAGACCAGACCTATCATATGCAGTGGGTGTGTTATCACAATTTATGCATTTTCCAAAGAAGACTCATTGGATTGAAGCCCAAAGGGTACTCAGATACATCAAAGGAACCCTAATGAAGGTTTGTATTATGGATTTTCTTTTGATACAAGAATTAAAGTGTTTAGTGATGCAGATTGTGGAGGTGATTCAAATGATAGAAGGTCCAACCATGGGTATCTCTATTATATTGGGGATAAGTTGGTTTCTTGGTGCTCAAAGAAGCAACATACAGTTGATTTGTCATCCACAAAAGCTGAGTATAAACGAATGGTAGAGGCTGCAAAAGAAGTGATATGGTTAAAGACCTTGTTGAAGAGTTTTGGAACTCATCAGAGTACTCCAATTATTTTTGGAGACAATATGAGCTCATTATATTTGGCAGGTAACCCTCTTTTTCATGCCACGACTAAACACATAGAGATTCAGTATCATTTCTTTAGATAAAAGTTCCTTCATAAAGAGATTGAAGTATTGTATACTCCAACAAAAGAGCAAGTTGTAGATATGTTGACAAAAAGCTTAGATGGACCTAAGCTACAAAAGTTCAAAGAGATGGCAGGAGTAAAGAAGAATGGAATAATCACAATTAGTGATTGAGGGGGAGCTGTTGGAACAAAGCAATCCCAAATTGATGATTACAAAGAGCTTAAAACAATTCAGTGGTTAGATTGAAGTGAAAGAAGTCATTTGAGAAAGTGAAGAGATTTCAGAATGGTAGCTTGTATACATATGTACATTACAGGTGGAAATTCTTGTACTATGAGTGTAGATGAACCTTAGGATGGTAAGGAATAATGTAATAGATGAAGGATAAGTCTAGAAACATATGTATATAAGTCAATGATGTAAAGAAATACATGAGAGAGTCATTAGAAGCCAAGTGTCATTGAGATAGATGCGTAGAGAGTCATCTTCAGAAATTAGCGACGTGTTTTTCTTTGATTTCTCTAAGCCTGATCATGTGGATCAGGAAATATTTTGTACACATCTAATCTAGAATCTAATGAAGCTATGTTCAAAGTTTCATGGCTTAATTCCTTTCATGCTATGAGTATGATCAATAGGAACATGTGTATGTAAACTCTGTAGGTAGACCTCTTAGAGTCGTGCACTTTTTTGTGTCAATGTTTTGCTTAAATCTCAGTGCACACTGTAAAGTTTTTCATAAGTGACCATTCAAAATCTAAGTTACAAGGTAAGGAAGCTATGGATAAAAGCATTTAGCAAAGCGGGATCTGTGCTATGAAAAATCAACTTTAGAAGTTAGCTATGTCAAAGTCGCTTGTTCAGGAAGACAATTTCTGACATACTTTTGATCTTAAGGATCAAATTAAAGTTTTAATAATTCGTTTGAAGGAAAAATGATTGATATGATTTTACCAGGGTAGCATGGAGATATGTACATCATTATTTTGAAGAAATGTGAAGATATGTGCAGGTAATGAAGTCAATCTTTGAAGGAGACTTCTTAAAGAAGGATGATTCTCACTCAAAGAAGTGATAGTTGAAGATTTCGTAAATGAAGGTAACATTTATTGGTGCAGGGCAATCAACAATTGAAGTTTTGATGAAGGTTTAAACTCAAGGATTGAAGAAAAGATCCAGATATGAAGCATGAAGAAAGTACATGTTTAGAGAATGAAGATGTGTATACATATGTACATTAATTTAGAGTTAGCTCACTTATACTTTTGTATGGTCATGAGCTTGTAAATATTTGCCTATATATACAAGGAAAAATGTCGGGGCAAATATGTGAGAGTGTGTGAGATTAAGAATTGAACAGAATTAGAAGTCACTAGACACTTGCGAAGTGTGTGGAATAGCTCTCTCATCTAGATGTAAAGATCTTCAGTAATGAAGAAAAGTTGCACCCGATATTTCTGAGAGCTCTCCTTCTGTGTTTGATCATTTCAAGAATCCTTTTGTAGGTGTCTAATTCCATAGTTAATGAGTCTATGTTTAAAGTTTGAGAGCCTAATTGTAAAGAGGCTGTGAGAATTATGAGTAGGAACATTCATATGTGAAGAAGTGTTAAGTGTCTTCTAAAACAGGCGCAATCTCGATGGTCAAAGAATTGATCATTTCTCGGTGCACAGTGTAAAGTTTTGAACAAATGAGGAGTCAACGTTTAATTTGGAAGGTAAGCCATCTATGGCTAGAAGCATTTGCATAAATGGGTTCTAGTTTGACAGAAGCAAGCTTTAGAAGTTGCAGGTGTCAAAGTCGATTGTAAAGAACTACAGTTTTAGACAGAGGTGACTTGTTAAGATCATTTCTCAAGATCTAATGTGTTTTTTGGAATGATTTAACTTGGAGGAGGTGCACAATCTATAGGAAACACCTTGTGCAAAGATTTATGAAAAGCGTTACACATTTGATAAGTCAATGAGTGAGTTATGTGCAACAAACTTTTTGTGTAGTCACCTTCATCACAGTTTGTTCAAGATTTTGGAAATTAAGTATTGATCCTCTAAATTGGTGAAGCTTTTGAGTTAGTCTTGATATAGAGGTGCTCTAACGTCAAGAGTAGCTTGTTCTTTTGGAGATTAACACTCTCCATCAGTGGTATCAGAGCAGGAAGCATCAAAATTGAAGAAAGGAGGACCCCAACTACTGCAGTCATAAAGAATTTAACATTTGAAGATTCAAAAGGTGAAAGCTAGAGAGCAAAGCTTGAGAAGGAGGCCATAAGACATCAAGGAAGACAAAAGGAACTTCATTCGAAGCAAAGGTAACCTTATTCCTCATAAAGCTTGAAGGATTTAATACACAGGTGTTGGGGGATTCTTGGACAAGAAGGGATTTGAGTGTTTGTAGGAGAAATGTGAAAGACAAGAAGAGAAAATACACACTGGAAGCCTCCAAGGGACTGGTTGCTGCCGGGCTCCTCTACACCAAACCTCCAACTTCTCCAAGCCTGCACTTGTGCACACCTTGCACCAAGCTTCCACTAAGGGGGAGGGATGGGTACCTTCTGTCGGCATGCGCACGCTTCAATAAGACCTTGGGATCTTTGGGAGACTAGCTTAACACTCCTCTGCACACTTCCTTGGTCACTCTTCATGCACACCTTGCACTTCACTTCTCTGCGTCACACACTTTGTGTCCCTTGCACTTCTCTCTCTTGCTCCCCTTAGACTATGCTTACTCCTCCTTACTCTAGAATGGTCCAAGAATAGTCCTTGCCTTGAGTTGAGTGTAAGTTCACGTACGCTCCTAATTGCAAGAGTATCTTGGTGCTCACTGTGACGTTCCAAGATTGTCTCTCCAAGTGGTAGCCAACGAATCCCTGTTTTGTCCTGTAGTGACTTTAGAGTATAACAAAATTTTTTTAATTGGGGGGGCATACTTTCACTTCTGTGTACGCTGCCCCTTCACATACCTTCACATTTTCCTTTCAAGTCTTCACTTTTTCACATAAGAGAGGGTTCACCTGAACCTTCCACAAGGCTTCCAAAAAAATTTGAACCTTAGGGAAATTAGAGAAATACCTCTACAACCTGCAACCCACTTTCTCCAATTCTCCCTTTGTGGACAATTAATTGTGCACTACCTGTGGACTTTGACACCTGCACTTTAGCACTTTGACTTTGCAGCTGTTGACTTTGATCTTGACATTGTTGACTTTGAATAGTTTGACTTTGAACTTTTGACTTTGACTACGGTTGACTTTGACTGCAGTTGACTTTGACCAATATGACTTTTATGGACTCAACAGTTGCCCACCACCTAATGTACTCTCTGTCCTAGAGAGTTACAGCCAAAACTCCGGTAGGGCAGAGAGGACATTTGATTCTTGTGAGAAGATCAGCTCCTCCAGAACAACATTTTGAAAAACCACAATGTGGAGAAAATGGTAGTCAAAATGAGTGACAGGGAAGGGGATGTTTTAGAGTAGAGGGAATGAAGTTGAAAAAGGGAAGGGGGAAAGAATATGGAGGTTGTAGGGTTGTAGTTGTGGGGTTGGGGGGCATGAAAATGGTAGTGGATGGTGGGTGGGAGGGGAAGGGGGACTGGGAGAAGGGTAGGGGAAAAGGGAAGAGGAAATGTAAATGGAAAAGAAAAAGCATAAATGTACAGAATAAATCAATCAATGATAGTGAAATAGATATACTTACAACAGGAGAAATACACAATCAATAACCAGACAAGAGATTGTAGTGATAACCGAGAAGCAAAATCCCAAATATATATAGCAAAATGAAATACAAGGATAGCCTCGAAAAGGCCTGAATACATGAAAGTGCCATGGAAATGGCCTGAAGTACCAGAGAGAGCCTCTAATCGAAAGAAGGGTAAAGGAAAAAGCAGGATGTCGAACTAGATGAATGCGAAGAGGTAAGCCTCGAAGAGCCAAAATGAGGCAGAGTGACCAAAAAGGGATGAGAGGCGGCTACATAGGTAGTAGAAACAACCACTAGTGGGCGAGATCGGGCTGATGTCCTAGGGATTAGGGAGAACCCCCTTCATGGGGAGCATCGCAAGGCTGGGGAGGTGGGTCCGGCGATAATGGGGGGATGATAGCTCCCTGCTCCGTACAAGCAACAACCATGCAGATGGTCACGCTCGCGACGAACCAGTTGACAGTAGGGCTGTCGCAGATGCCCAAAGAAGCCCGCTACTACATCTCCAAAAGAGCTCGATTCGCAGAATCAGCCTCATCTCGAAACGTGTCCCGCTCCTGCTAAAGTGTCCTCGTAGTGGCTAGAGAAGTCTGCGAATGTGCAGCAGCTGAAGCATGTATGCACTCGATTAGAGAGGCATACTAGCGATGTAGGGCGGCAGTCGCTGTAATTGAATCGAGTGATAGGCGTGTTGCATCTGCTCCATCGAGGGCCATTGTGCTCGCATCTTGAAGTAAGTATAGGAAGGGAGAGTCCACTGAAGGACACGGGGCTGCATGCGGTGAGGAAGGGGGGTTGACGACGCAAGGTGGAGATTGAGGCGGCTGGGAATGGGAGGGCGGGGCGGATGCAGAGTCGACGGAGAGAGGAGGGGAAGGGGGTAAGGATGCGTGAATAAGTGGTGGTGGGGCTAGCTGGTCGACAGGGGGGCTAGCGTGGGCTGGGTCGGGGGAGTAGGATGCAGCCCGAGGGCTTACCCGACGAGTGGATGGGGTGGAGGAAGTGGGGGGGGGGAAGGCTAGTGGGCGAGGGTGAGGTGATATCGATCGCATGGAGAGGAGGGGGAGCGACGCGAGGGGGGGCAGATGGGGCTATGGAGACCTGACGAGGCAAAAGAAAGAGCCAACCGAGGACGAGGGATGAATAGACCAAAGAACATCTAGAACCTCGGGATAGGGCCTCGTGGAAGCGACGACATCACAGCTAGAAAGAAGCAAACATGAGGTAGGCATAGGGGTATAGCCGCCCATGGACAAAGCAATAGAGGGGATGAGCTATACGGATGTCGAAAATCGGCTGGTGGGAAGTCGAGATGCGGAAAAGGAAATGGAAGATGAATGCCTACAGGAGCTGCACCATCCGATGGGAGGTTGTGGAAGGGCTAAACATACGAGTGCAAAAAGCGATAGTCTCTTCTCGAGAGAGACCGGAATAAAGAAAAGGTGGTGGCCGATATATGGTCAATGAAGAACCAATACCAGCCGCAATGGACTGGGGGGATATAGTACCAGAAGGGAAATGGGGAAACGAAAAGGCTGAATAAATATCTTGACCCTGAGGCGCCGACCACATGATCGAAGCCAGATGATGAATACCCTCCATGAGTAAGTAATCCTCAGTGAAGAGTTCTTGGGTAGGGCAAGGTGAAGACGGAGGCGAAGGGAAGAAGATGGAATGAAGAAAAAGAAAGAAAGAAAGAAAGGGTTAAAGAAATGAAATAGAGAAAAATTAATTAACATGAAACTAAAATAAAACAAAAATTAAAAAAAAGAAAAATTAAAATAAAAATAAAGAAAGAATAAAATAAAATAAAAAATAAAATAAAATAAAGGAAAAGAAAATAAAATAAAAAAGAAAAAGAAAATAAATAATAAAAGGGAGAAAATAAAAATAAAAATAAAATAAAATAAAAAATAAAAAAAAAATAAAGTAAAAATAAAAAATAAAAAATATAAAAAAAATGTAGAAAATACCTGTAGACGACGCTCCACGCGAGGGGGGGAGGGTGGAATAGGGAGGTTATATTTATAGTGATGGGGGGGGGGGGGGGTGAGGGGGGGGGGGTTAGGGGGGGGGGGGGGGGGGTTGCGGGTGGGGGCGGAGGGCTGTAGGGGGGGGGGGGGGGGCGGGGGGGGAGGGTGGAGGGGGGGGGGGGGGGGGGGGGGGGCGTGGGGAGGTGGGGGAGGGAGGGGGGGTAGGGAGGGGTTGCGGGTGGGGGCGCGTGGGTGGGCACGGGTGGGTGGGTGCGGGTGGGCGGACGCGGGTGGGCGGGTGCGGAGGTCTGCAGGCTGAGGGGGGGGAGGGGGGGGGGGGGGGGGGAGGGAGGGCCGGGGGTAGGGAGGGGCGGGGGTAGGGAGGGGTTGCGGGTGGGGATGGGTGGAAGGGCGCGGGTGGGCGGGGTGGGCCGGTAGGGGTGGGCGGGTGCGCAGGTCTGCGAGCGAGGGGGAGGGGAGGGGGAAGGGGGGGAGGGGGGGAGGGGAGGGGGAAGGGGGGGGAGGGGGGGGGAGGGGGGGGGAGGGGGGGGAGGGGGGGAGGGAGGGGGGGTAGCTCGGTTTTTTTTTTTTGGAAAAAAAGTCCCTAAGGGGGGATTTTTTTTGGAAAAAATATCAAAAATGAAAGAAAAATAGAGGAATTAGCCAAAAAAATCCAAAAAAAATTTGAATAAAATTCTCCAGAAATATCCTACAAGTGTATGCCAATTTCCTCCCTCGAAAGCACATAGAGAGGCGGGGGTAGGGAGGGGAGGGGGTAGGGAGGGGTTGCGGGTGGGGATGGGTGGAAGGGCGCGGGTGGGCGGGGTGGGCCGGTAGGGGTGGGCGGGTGCGCAGGTCTGCGAGCGGGGGGGAGGGGAGGGGGAAGGGGGGGAGGGGGGGAGGGGGGGAGGGGAGGGGGAAGGGGGGGGAGGGGGGGGGAGGGGGGGTAGCTCGGTTTTTTTTTTTTGGAAAAAAAAGTCCCTAAGGGGGGCTTTTTTTTGGAAAAAATATCAGAAATGAATAAAATTCTCCATAAATATCCTACAAGTGTATGCCAATTTCCTCCCTCGAAAGCACATAGAGATTCTTCCAATCCTTCATTTTGACAAGAAATATTCTTTTTGAAATGATGAAAAATAGCGGAAAAATTCTAAAAGTGCATGAAAAATTCCTAGAAAAATTCCAAACATTGTATGTTTGTCGAGGACTATGAAAGGGTTGCTAAAATTGCTAAGAACTCAAAGAAAAAACATGAAAAGATGTAGAAACGACTAAAACTTGACAAAAAGAAAATAAGAGGGCTATGTACAACCTAGACAGAGTTTGCAGTTCTAGGTGATTCATACTTCTTCAAGTTTGTTGATGGTAGGCCTTGAGCCTTGAAATGTTGACCAGTGGCAAGGCCTCTCCTTTTAGTGTCTCTAACTCCACAGCACCCCAATTCAGCATTGGTTTAACTCGATAAGGTCCTTCCGAGTGTGGGAGCTATTTTCCTCTCACTTGTGTTTGAATATGAGGTCTATGGAGAAGAATTAACATGCCTGGTTTTATGTGGCTATTCAAAAGATTTCGATCATGTGCCTCCTTCCTCTTCCTTTGAGTCTCTATCAATTGTTTTGTTGCTAGTAGACGAATCTCCTCCACTTTATGTAGTGCTCCCAGCCTCTGAGAGACATCACAATCTTTCTTTCCCTGCATGAATGCTACTTTAGGTGATCCATGTAAAAATTCAAATGGCTCAATCGGCAATAGGCCGTAAACCAGTTGGAATGGAGAATATCCTGTGGCCTCTTTGTAAGCTAACCTATATGCCCATAGGGTACCTTGATAAGCGATGCCTCAGGAGGTGGGCTGTAACATACATTCCTTCCTTAACATGGATATTAATACTTTATTTCTTGATTTAGCCTGTCCATTAGCTCTTGGATAGTAGGCACAAGAGGTCCTATGTAGGATTCTATACCTGTTGACAATTTCTTGTAGGACCTTATTCACAAAATGAGTACCTTGGTTTGTACAAATTTCAAGAAGACATCCAAACCTGCAAATGATGCTACTGTAAATGAAATCAGCAACAGTTTGGGCAGTGCAGTCAGTGGAGGCAATAGCTTCAGCCCACTTTGTCGCATAATCTGTGGCGATCAATAGATATTTCTCTCTTTTTGGAATCGATGGAGGGTAGATAGGCCAGACAAAATCTAACCCCCACTTTTCAAATGGTTGCCAAGAAGTGGAAATAATCAATGGATTATGCCTCTGCTTGGTGGGCCTAGTCATCCGCATCTTTGAATAATGTAGGCCACCATAAACTAGCATCAAGGATCCTCTGACTCATGATATGCCCTGGAAGGTGCCCACCACCTATTCCTTCATGTGTCGATTGAAGGAATTCCCTCACTTCTTCTTCTTCCAAGCATTTCCTAAACATGTTGTCCTTTCCCTGTCTATATAATTTATCTTCAATGAAAGTATAAGGTCTGCTCTTGATTAGCAGTCTCTTTCTTTGCACAGCATTAGCCTTCTCTGGATACACTCCAGTTTTTATGAAATTTTTGATATCATAATACCAACCTTGAGCTTGTACAGCGAACACATTTGCATCTAGAAAATCGTCATTGACTCCACTAGCTTGATCCATCATATTGATTCTGGACAGGTGATCCGCCATAACATTTTCTTTACCTGGTTTATGGACTACAGAAAAATCAAACTCTTGGAACAACAATAACCACCTCGATATTCTACCAGTGGCCTGTGGTTTGTTGAGCAAGTATTTTAGTGGTTGGTGATTTGTTATAATAACAAATTTTACTCCTAGTAACTAATGACAAAATTTTTGGACAGCAAAAACCATGGCTAGGGCTACCCTTTCTGTAGTGCTGTAATTCCTTTCAGCCTTGGTCAAAATTCTAATAGCAAATTGAATTGGTCTGTCCACCTTAAATTCTTCACTGGGTTGGATCAAAACTGCCCCCACTGCATAGGCATTGGCATCTACATGTATATGAAAGATTTTTTACCACTCAGATGTGATCAAAATGGGAGCAGACACTAACCTTGACCGTAATGTTTGATATGCTTTTTCCTCCTCTTCTTCCCATTTAAAAGGTATTTCTTTACCTGTAAGTCTAGCCAACGGTCTGGCTATCTCTGCATACATTTTTATAAACCTTCTATGGTATCCAGTATGCCCCAAGAAACTATGAATCTCTTTAGGAGATTTAGGTTTAGGCAACTTTAATATAGAAATGTTTTGTCAGGATCTAGGGCCATACCTTTAGCCGACACCACATGTCCTAAGAGAGTTCCTTCTGTCAGAAGGAAATGACATTTGTTTGGGTTGAGCTTTAGCTTAGTATCCCTGCATCTCTTAAAAACATTCTGCAGCTATCGCAAGTGATGGTCCAAACAATCTAAAGGAGTCTCCTTGTGAGAACCTGAAAACGAAGAGAAGTCATCCATGAAGATTCTAAGTGATTCTAGCAATAAGGGGCCAAAAATGAGATTGACCGTTCTGTTAAAGGTGGCTGGAGCATTTGTAAGCCCAAATGGCATTTTTACATACATATATGTTCCCCAAGGTGTGATAAAAGCAGTCTTTTCACGATCCTCTAGGTGTATTGATATTCGATTATAGCCACTGAAGCCATCCATAAAGCTATATAATGCATGTCTAGCACCTTCTTCAATGACCTGCTCTGCAAATGGCTTGGGGAATCCATCTGGGACTGTCACCTTGTTGAGTGCTCTAAAGTCAACGCAAATTCTGATTTTATTGGTATTCTTCTTTGGCACTATAACCATAGGTGAGAGCCACTCTGAGTGTTCCACAGGAATAATGATTCCTACATCCTCCATCTTCTATATTTCTACATAAACAGCTTCCGCATATTTTGGGTTGAGTCTTTAACTCTTCCCTCGTATTGGTTTGGCTCCCTCAACCAGAGGGATTCTATGCTCTCCGTCATTTGCAAGCACTCCTTCTAAGTCTTTATCATGCTAGGCAAAAACATCTGTATAATAGGTCAAGAATGATCTTACCTTTTCAAGGAGCCCTGGGTGGCTCCACAACCAAGTGGCCACCAAAACTGGCCGATTATTATCTTGAGTGCCTAATTGTATTTCTTTGACAGGATTTCTCTCTACCATATTATCTTTGTGCTCATCTCCGTCCTTGTCTTCTTCTACTAGCTTTTCTTGCATTGCTTCATAAGCAGGGGTATTTTGGATTTCAATGTGTTCCTCCTTGTCCTGCATCCATCCTGCAGGTATTTCTTGAATTGGAAAGGAACACTCTTCACTAGAATCTTTTACCTTGCCTTTAGCTTTAATAACTTCCTTATCTGTGGTTGTCATATCCTCCTCCAAGTTATATTTGAGGTTTGTCTTCCTGCCCTTCTGTGGTTTGTGATGGGCTCTCCCAATCCATCAACCTGGACTTTCTCCTCATGTTCATCATAACCTTCAGTCGTGCAAGAATTATTAAGAAAAATTCCAAAACAAGAGGAAGAGTTTCCTACATGGAGCCAATTTATAATATCCTCTTCTTCCTCGAAATCTATTTGGGGTTGGTCCTCTGATTCTGGTTCCATGCAAATGCCAACTGTTTGCATCATGCTCGTGTTTCCTTGATTATCTGGGCCCTCTTCTAAATGAATCTGTGTCAGCTCTTGCCCTTTCTTTTCTTCCCACATAGTGTCCTTACCCCAATCATGAATGACACTTGCATGCCTCAGCCATGGTCTTCCAATTAAGAGGGGAAATCCTCCTTCAACTTGGGGCAATCTTAAAACCACAAAATTCAGAATGAATAGATTACCTTGTACTTCAAGTGGAACTTTTGGGATCACTCCCAAGGGCCTTACTTTGCTCTGATCTGCCAAAGTAACAGTGAAATTTGCAGGCCTTGAAGGGTGGAGTCCAATCTTTTCCATTGTATGTTCAGGCATCAAGTTAATGCCAGAACCACCATCCACAATAACTCCTTGAAATTCTTGAACTTTGATAGATACTGTCAATCGAGGACTTTTATAATCTGTAAGGGGTGCTTCCCCTACAATTTTTCCTTTATGTAAAATAGCAGTCTTTGCTACCAAACTTGTAGTGGAAGCCTCATCAATTATCTGCAATAGTTCTGACCTAAATTTCCCATCCATCTTTATTAAATAAAAAATACTAACCTCCTTTTTCATGGATTTGAGAAGTTTTGAAGCCTCTGATTCCTTAAGAGCATGTACTCCAATTGACTTGCCAAACTCCTCCTGAGCCCTGTTGAATGCATGCCCAATGGCATCACTGGTACATATGGGATATCCTTTTTTCCTTGTATCTGCACATGTAGTGGCCTTGTCTTCAGATGTCTCTTTGTCTTTGTTCAATCCATCAATTCTTGGTTGTTGAGCTATATCTACTTGAGCCTTTCCTTTATTTCATATATGCACTGTAAAAGATTCTATTTCTTCTAATTGCACCACCCTAGTAGATGGTGATGGCTCATTGACTTGATCTAACATTTCTTCTTTGTGTACAGAAATCATTTGAATATGGGGCCCAGATGAAGAGGCTTGATTCTAAGGACAACAATTTGTATAGTGGTCTCTAGCCTCTGGGCAGTTTCTGCAAGGATGGGCATTTTCTGGTCGAGTGCACCTACTTTGATAGTGCCCACATTCTCCACATCTGAAAAAAATGATTGGCCTTCTAGGCCCATTTGCAAAGTTATTCCTCTGTCTAGGGTTGTAAGTGTTACCTTGATTAGGTGCAGCCGCCATTACATTTGCTGGTGGTAGGGGTCCTCCTTGTGTCCAATATGTTGTTGCAGGTTGTTCATAGCAGCCAGGGCACCCAAGGACTGGCGAGACAAGGAAGCGAGCGGAGAGAGTCAAAGCAAAGAGAAGGATTAAGTAGACAGAGCAGTCAACGCAGATCTGGCAGATAGGCCCTTCAATTTTTCCCAAATCAACATCTTTATAATAGTGATCCTCATCACTAACAATCATTGTAAATACCATTCTACCTTTTTGTAGCTTCATTTTGTGCAAGCCAAGGAGTCCTTGAGCTTGAGGAGCATTAGAAGTACCTACCTATCAATTTTCGTATTTTTTAGACTCTATTTGAGCCCTCAAATAGGCCATAGAACCTAATTTTTAACTAGGCCAGACACTAGGTCTGGACATGGCCAAAAGCTAGTCAAAAACTATAAATAGAGCTAGAAAGCTCATTTTGGAGGTTAGCTTGTTGTAGAATTGAACTTGTAAGAGCACTTTTGAGTAATCTAAAGAACTCCATTGCTTCCCTCTCGTTGTCTTACCTTGTGTGCGCGTGTGTGTATGTGTGTGCATGTTAGTGAGCTTCTTACTCACACATTTGTGCCATCACTTGTTCGAGGTCGTCATACCATCCTCATGTCTTCCCGGATTGACATTAAAGGAGGTGCTACTCATCACTGAGCTACACCAAATTTTGGTGCCGTTGCCAGGGATCGAGCTTTGAGGACGAGCGTGTGATGGTAAGACGTAGAGTTGTGATGTTGGCGTTGTAGGTAATTTCTTTACTTTTCCTTATTATTCTTTTTCTTACTTCATTATCATCATCACCATCATCATCCTCACCATCTCGCACCTCCATCTCCATCATCACGAAAAAATTCAGTTTTTGATCATATCACCTTCTCCCTTCCATTTCCCTCATTCCACTTGTGAGAGAGAGCGAGAGAGCTATTTGTGTGTGCTACTTTTGCATGTTTTTTTGAGTTTCCTTGCAGGATCTGGCTGTCCCATCATCTCCAGCATGTTGCATAGGTACGGAAAAGCTCGGTCTTGTCTCTGTGTCGCAGACCTCTGTCGATCGCGATTGATAGAGAATTTCATCTTTTGGTAAAACTAAGTGCACCACAGTAGACTAGAGACTTTGCACATCACAAATCCACAAAAATTTCTAAAAAAATTGCATTTTTTCTGTCCATCAGGATTGATAGCATTAATCGCGATTGACAGTGTCCATTGCCACGGACAGATTGTCCATTGCGCCTGATAGACCCTGACAGACACCTCTATCCATCACGACAGACGGAATCCATCACCACGGACTGCCAATCCATCACGACCGACGTGTGTCCATCGCGACGGACACCCCTGTCCATCGCGACTGACAAAAAAATCGCGATTGGCACTCTATCTCGGCAAAAAAATGTATCCATCGCGACTCATAGACCTCGATTGACACAGAGCCACAGAAAAAACCTGAAATCTTTGTCCATCGCGACCAACAGCAGTCCATCGCGATCGATACCCCCAGTCCATCGCGATTGACACCCTTGTCCATCGCGATTGACACGTGTCCATCGCGACTGACAGGCCACGGTGGACAGCTCTGTCCATCTCGATTGACAGCCATTTTTGGCCAATTTTTTAGGGTTTTTTAATTTGAGGATTTTGGCTAATTTTGGGCATAAATATTGGGCTATAGAGCACATAGGGAGACCATAAGCAAAGAGTTTGAGAAGACCTTGTTTGTCTGTCATCCTGTTTGAACCCTGTTTTAGCCCCAGAACCCTGAACTGGCATAACTTTCTCATATGAAATCCGTTTGCTGTGATTTTTGTTTTGTTGGAAAGCTCGTGGGGACCATACCCAGGGGGAACAAAACTAAGGGATCCCTAGAATAATTTTCCATAAAGGCACAGTGCAAATTGATGTTTGAATTACATGAATGGAAGTGATTGGTTTTGACTTTTGAATCTAAGTCTTGAGCTAACCTTGGGACATGTACAGGTCCATTGAGAGCACTCGAGGGCATCCAAAGCAAGGGCTTTTTGCAAGCTTGAGAACCAGGTTCTTGAGCACCAAAGGGCAAGGGATCAGCAAGTGAGGTTGGAATACTCTCAACTCCCTTTGTCAGTTCCTAGCTTAGGCTACACGTGAATAGTGCTAGAAGTAAGTTAGGGCAACGATAGGCACGAGACAAGTCAAAGACTATCTAAGAAATCAAGTCCAAGTCAAGAGATAACCTGTGTGTGACCAATAATTCTAAAGGAAAAGAACCTAACGTGGAACAATCAACTTAAAGTGCGGAAATTAACTCAAGTATTTCTGATGATGTGATATCAGACAAGATCATAAACATGATAGTCAACTAAAAAGAATCAAGTAACTGATACAAAAGAACTCAGCAACGAGGTTGTACTTGGGTAAAAATTGGGATTGCTCAGTGAGGCATATGAACCTTAGATCAGGACGACATCTAGGAAGAGATAGACAAAGTCTTAGGTCTTCAAAGGCTAGTGTCAACCATACTCGTAGGTCTTGGGCCTAGTAGTTGAGCCATCATTCACACTACCCTAGCTCTGAAACTAGCGAGTCAGAGATGTCTCATGGTATGGAGAGACCCATAGGAAGTTCAGGTGTGCCATACTTACAAAGGGTTGAAGCTCTTTACAAGACACAACTCGAATACCTTAGGACCAATCGATTAGGTGCTTACATCTACGAGGACGGCATAGGAAGATCTGTAGTCCAAATTAAAAACACTGACTAACCTATTGGAATTGAACATCCAGCAGTCAAGTTTGAAAATGGAGCATACCTGGACAAAGAAGGAACCATATACGTGGTTACCAGTCACCCAGATAGGACAGACGAATTCGGGAATGTGATCCCAGAGACAGACATAGGTGACCTAGAGCAAGGGAACTTAAGTGGAGAGCCTAAAACCCCTCGAGGCAAATCAGTGCTCACTAGAATTTTCACACCAGAGTGGGTGCGACAGGACAATAAGAGCATAGACATGCTTTTAAATCGAGAGATTGATGAAGCCTTTTGGAGGTACAAGCCTGATCAACCAATTGAGGTTGGAGCACTCACGATCTATGAGTTCAAAGATCTTGATAGCCCTAACAAAGTGACCTACCTAGACAATACCTCAGAAAGGATCTTTGTGGTCATAGAGCATGGCAGGCATGCCTACACTTGGAAGGGTGAATTTATTTTCCCCCAACCAAGATCTAATGTTTCATATGGCCACCAACGAGCGGGAACATCCCAAGCTCATGGAGCTCAAAGGGATAGAAGCAGAGATAGGCCAGAAGTGAGTTTTGCCAACCTGTTGGGAAGAGAAAGAACAAGAACCAAAACAGATAGAGAAGAAACCGAGAGACTTAGAGCTCCAAGGAACCTAAGAAATGCTGATGATTTTCCTTTGCCAAGGCCCAAGAAACACACCAGAACCTTGAGGCCAACCCAGCTGATTAAGTCCATGAAGAACTACTTCGATGGCATTGGAGATCCATACGATCATGTGGCCGAGTTTAGGCAAGTCTTGAGAGCTGAACAAGTTGAGGACCTCTTCACGCAGTACAATGCCTTTGGTCTAACCCTTAGGAGCACCGCTCTTACGTGGTTTCAACCACTAAATGAGAGACACTTCAGGAACATAGACCAACTTCTAGAGGCTTTCATTATCGAATTCTCTAAGAGTGGCATCAGGCATAACACTTCCTCACTGGTTCATAGCTTCAAGCAAACCCCTCAAGAGACGGTTAGACTTGCAAGAAGAAGGTTTAGGCAATACCTAGAGAGATGTCCTGTTTCTGAGTTACCCACACCAGCCAAACAAGTGGCTTTATTCCTAGATGGACTGCTAAGTACAAAGTTGAGATCATATGTGTACTTGAAAGACCCTAGGACCATCGAAGAGTGTGTACGCATGTGCATTGACATTGAAGATAACCTAGGGGAAGAATTAGAACTTTCGATAATCTACAAAGATTCAGATAGTTCTACTAGCCTCTCTTCCACTCAATCCACATCTATTGAGGAACTTGCAGAGAAGGTAGCTCAAAAGCTAGGTGTCTCTAGCAAACAAATCCCAAGATTTTCCCGAGTTAAGTGGTGCTATACTTGTCGAGGTGACCATATGGCGAATGTTTGTCCCATTATGGCTCAACCCCAAGTGAATCCTAGTAGCCAGTACTGCACCATAGAACGGAGATACATTAATCACACTGCACAAGATTGCCCATACAATAAGCAAGCGCTTAGGCAAATCTATCCTCAGCCCTATCCGCAACAAGGAAGATACCAGAACCAATACCCACCAAAACAATATGGCAGACCACAACAGCCTTATCAGCAACCCTACTGTTAACTGTCCGGTTGGTAAAGCGCCCTTTTCCAACTCTCGGAAGTGCGTTTTACCTGGTCCTTGGGTTCTTGGGAGTGGAAGGGGTCTGTAAAAACAGAGGCCCTGTACTATTTTCCCAAATTCTTACATAACCACAAATACTCTTATCGCGTCTTAGCTCAGATACTTAGTTTTAACTGACCAGTAACTATTTCTGCGTGTTAGGACGCCGAACTTACAGACTAATCTGCTATGGTAACGGAGTAGTAGTCTACTTCTGTCTTGCAGACTAACAGGGTTACTCAACTCACTAAACCTATGCGAATCACTACACACTTCTCCAGGAAAGACATGTATACCAGGTAGTAATCAGACATACGACCATACTAGAGGGTGTACAAGCTTACCGTATGCCAAACTCAATCAACCGTCATACTAATCACAGTTTAACTCATCACTAAACTTATCAGTGCTCCAACTAGCACTTCATACTATTATCGATATTAGTCCTTCCTTGTGAACGGAATCAACAGTGAACGTAGACTACTGTATCGAATTCGGTCACTTACAGAAAACGCTAACAGGCAAACAGTTCGGGACTACTTTTCACATTTCCTTGCTTCGCCGAAGAACTGACAAACAACACACTCCACTTGATAACACTCAGAGACACACTCAACCACTACCGAGCAGATTCGTAACGCAATACAACTCATTCGTAACTCTATATTAAGGTGCGAATAAACGACTAGACGAAGCACAGAACAGAACAAAACAGAGCAGGAATGATCTTCTCAACAACATACACACTCACACAATACGTTTACAATCCCCAAAACGGGGCTCACTCAAACAATACACTGCAATTCCCAAAAATGGGGCGAACAATCTGGCAATTCCAGAAAAGACGTCTCTCCCGCCTCTCGAGCGTCTCTTTTCCATTGCTTTATATAAGCTTTTACAAGAATGCGTGTAACAGTTTTTTCGCACGTGTTTACAAAGATTTTGTTATACCTGTCCCAATCCGGCGGCCTTCTAACACTGGCACGTACGGTGGACTCGAACCCGCAAGTTCATTATCGTCTTCGACATTCTTTTGCTTTGCCTGAAGGCCTGTTCCAGAGTTCTGCTTCCGAATCATTTCTGGCTTTTCCTGTATCGTCTTTTGTAATAGCTCCTCTTGCAATCCTTTAATATTCTGCTTGTATTCTTCAAGCTGCTTTTCTTGCTTCCGACACAAAACATGACCGCATTTGTTCAAGTGGAGGAACAAGTATAGCAAGCCATCTTTTACGAAAAAGTTTCCAAATATTTTGAACATGACTATCCAATTGTTGTTTTAATAATTCTATATCCACTTTCGTCATTAATGTGGCATTCAATTCTACTCCTTCATCTTTTAATATCTGACTTTCCAATTCCTGCAAAACCTGTATTCTTGAACGCAAAACATCATGTTCTGTTTGCAATGTAGCATTCATCACGGAAAAATTCATCATCTCTTCTTGAATTTGTTTTTGAACAGTTATCTACCACTGTTTAAATTCCTGTATGGACTTTTTAGTCTTAATCAATGCTACCACTAATTGTTTCTGGTCATTCTGTAGTTCCTTCAATATACCTTCCTTGTAATCCAATGTGTCTTGCAATTGTTTATTCTTTACCAACAACGAATTGGAATGATTCACATTAGCAGTTACCTTTGCCTGTTCATGCTGAATTCTTTCTTCTTGTTGCAATACGAAGTCCGAAACTTCCTGCAATTTACTTTGTATTCCTAGCACATCATTAGTTGAAAGATTATCATTGTGCAACCTTTTTGTACTTACTGTTTGTGATGGTTGTTCCGTCCTTCTTTTTGTTGACAGTTTGAAAGGAGTTCCAAATACAAGCGGTTGTTCAATGCCATCTGTCATTTGGAAAATAATATCTTGCATTTGTGTTATTTCTTCTTGCTCTGCTATTTGTTCCTGCTCTGGATTGCTCATACAGAAATTAATTTTCTTCCTATCTTTGACTGACTGCACATACTCAAACACTGCCGCTAAATATATTGACAGTCGACTATTCGTTTGTGTTCTGCGCTTATCCCCAACAAAGATCTGAGTATATAGGAGATTATACATCCAGTGTGCCCAACTTACTTTTCCACCTCCTTCTGCATACACCAGCGGTGAAAATTTTTCTCTGGACATAGAATCAAATTTAACGAGAAAGCATAGTTTCTCCAAATACCAGTTTAGTTGTTCCCGACGAATATATGTTGCTTTCTTTATCATATAATATTTCCTGCTTCCCTCGCAATTTCCAAAGTCTTTTCTCAAATCCTCTTCCAAACATCTTGGAATAGTTACAGCTTCATACAGAGGTAATTGAAATATTTCTGAAACTAATTTCGGGGAAAATTGTACCTGATGTAATATCTGACCTTTTGTTCTCCGCATAATTTGCAACTGATTCTTTGCGTCATCATTACCTGTCCAGCGCTCCCATGGTAACATGGCAAACTGTAGTAATCCAATTTTTCGGAGCCAACTCTTATTGCTCATAGAATGTGTATCAAGCTCTGCTTTAAAATTCGTGAATAATTTTCTGTTCTTATGTTGCACTTTAGACCTTGTCGAAGTCATCGAAACTTCATCGCCATCATCTTGTAACGAAGTATCCGTCTCCTTTGTTGTAGTCTTCTTCCTTCTCTGTATAGTTCCTCTCTTCCTGATTCGCCATCTCATGATTTTTGATTCAGACATTGATGCAGAAATCGCAGAGAAAATATTATCCTGGCAGCTTTTAGACAGCACTGGACATATGCATTCTTTAAGTAACAAAGCTTGAACTGCCACTTGCTGCAATGATGATCCTTGATTCGAACATGACACTTCATACAACTTACCAGTATTTTAGCATAGATTAAAATCATCATTGGCCTATTACATCGCATATCGATGATCCACTTAGCAAGTCTTTTACATGTGCCAAAAACATCATGAAACACAGCCATAATGTTTACTTCAAAATGAACTTTCTTAGCATGAAAAAATGTCCAATTATACACTTCTGACAATTTGCACTTTGCACTATCATCATTAGTCAGATACTTGTTTCCTGCTCACATTCTACTTTCTGCTACTGCTTGTTATAGATTTGCTCACTTGGTCTTCAGACATATTTCGAACTTATCATTACCTTGCGAACTTGTTTCCTTATTGCAACACCCTCCTTGTAGATTCGGTTGACGAAGTAAGCGGCAAAGTTTACGGGCTCATGAGCGGCCTGATCGATAGTAGAGTATGCCGTAATTGCGTTGGATGAGTGTCGAGTGCGCAAGAACTCTCCTACGTCAGTAGGGAGTCCGTCACAGAAAGCAGTATAGTTGGCTAATGACTCCATGGTGTACACGGATACAGATCACAGAACATGGATACATAGAACACGGTGAAACAAAGAGTGTAATCACAAAAACACAATAATGTTTGTTTGGCGAGCGAGACAATGTAGCAGAGAGTACTTAAAAGTAGTAATAATCATGCAACAGGGATTATAATTCCTATCTCTGGCATGCATGCAGGGGAAAAAAGGAGAGGGCGGCGGTTTCAAAATACGGCTATTTATACTTAATTTATTGATTATGCAAAATTTAAAAGAAAGAAAAGGGCTGAAAAGAGAAAGTCAAAAGTCGCGGCGCTCCGCGTAATGTCTTATCGCAGATGTGATGCTTGTCGATATGGTCGCAACTTCGATCCATTTATTACTTTTGGCAAGGGAATTCCGGTTAATGTGGTTAACTGAAATGTTGCAGGGCCCACCTGTTCCGCTATTCGATAAGGGCCAAACCATCGTAGCTTAAACTTGCCGGCAGAGCGATTTGATTTTGCATTGTAGAAGAGGACAAGTTGTCCTACCGTAAAAACTGGAGTTCGTAGATATCTATCATGTGTTTTGGCTTGCCTTAGCTGTGCTTCCCTCATAGTTATAAAACTGTGCCATCGATGTTCGTCTAAATCTTTGAGGGTCTCCAACCGAAATGACAGAGAATCTTCCGGTAGTAATTTCCGGTTGATGGCTACTCTTAAACTTGGCACCACTATCTCCATTGGTGCTATAGCTTCGATTCCAAAGGCTAATTTGAAAGGAGTCAGTCCTGTGGTTACTTTATAAGTTGTTCGGTATGCCCACAGTACAGTAGGTAATAGTTGATCCCATCTTTCCGGTGCGTCCATAATCAATTTTCGAAGTATATTTAGCAAAGACTTGTTGGTACTCTCGGCCAGACCATTAGCACGCGGATAATATGGAGAACTAAATTTATGAGTAATCTGGAACGAATGTGTAAGTACCTTTATCAAGTTATTAGCAAAATGAGTGCCTTGATCTGTTACCAGTTCGAGGGGTAATCCAAATCTTGGAAAAACGTCTGTTAGTAGGCACTTTGCTACCACAATAGCTGTAGCCGACCGTAAAGCCCATGCTTCTGCCCATCTTGTCGCATAATCAGTGCATGTTAAGATATAGTGATTATTGTTGAGAACTGAGGGTGCTGTAATAGGACCAATGAAATCCAAACCCCATTTCTGGAAGGGTTCTAATGGCAGTATAGGTTGAAGAGGAAAATGATGTCGTTGTAAGGGATGTCCGGTTCTTTGGCAATTATCACAGGATTTGACAAACTGCAACACATCCTTGTACATAGTCGGCCACCAGAGTCCACTCTGCAGAATTTTTCGGTGGGTTAAATCTACAGCAAAATGACCTCCTGTCGGGATCGAGTGAGCCAAAGTGATGACTGAGTTTACTTCGTGTGGAGGAATACAGCAAAGTAGAATTCCGGTATGATCCACATAATATATTTTACCAGCAATCAACCGGAATCGGTGGCTGAATGATGCAACTTTTCTGCGTATTGTTGTGGAAGTCTGTGATGGCAGGTATCCATTATTGAGAAAGGTCAATATCTGATCATAATAATTAGTTGGCATAGGCAGGTCGGTGCTTTCATCGTGAGTTGGTTCAGAAGTATAGATCGCTGGAGTTGTGTCATCTACACCTACCGGAGCCTCACCGGAATCTAGGCGAGACAGAAAATCTGCTAAGGCGTTTGAGGTGTCTGGTCTATGTATAACTTCATAGTCAAATTCTTGCAAAAGCAGCACCCATCGTGCTAACCGTCCTCCCAAATGTTGTTGCCGAACTAAATAAATAAGTGCAGCATGATCTCTGTGGAAAGTGAACTTGCGGCCCAATAGATAATGTTTGAACTTTTTGATTGAATACACTAGACCTAAACATTCTCGTTCTGTTACCGAGTAATTCTGTTCAGTAGGGGCTAATCTTCAACTGGCGTAATACACAGGTCTGAACCATTTATCGGTCGTTTGCATTAGGACGCTGCCAATAGCTATATCTGAAGCATCAACAAATACATGGAAGGGGTGATCCCAGTCTGGGGGTTGTAATATGAGAACCTGTGTTAATAAACACTTTAATCGATCAAACGCTATCTGGCACTCCTCAGTCCATTCAAATTGTCGTGGGGTCTTGGTGATTACTCTGTTCAGTGGTACTGCCAAATGGGCAAGCCACCGTAAGTGTCGTCCATGCCATCTAACTTGGCCCATAAAGCACATTACTTCCTTAGGTGATGTTGGTGCAGGCGCTTCTAATACTGGTGAAATCTTATCGGGATCTACTTGAATGCCTTGCGCAGACACAACATGACCAAGTAATTTTCCACAGGAGACTGCGAATACAGACTTGTTTGGATTTAAACAGAGCTTGTATTTTCTGCATTTTTCGAAACAGCACCGTAAATGGAACAGATGTACTATCATTTTGCCAAATACTGAAAAATCGTCGAGATAAACTTGCATAAACGAAGTAAGGTAAGGTGAGAATATCTCTTGCATGCATCTTTGAAAAGTACTGGGAGCATTTCGTAAACCAAACCACATAACAGTGCATGCGAACACACCCCAGTTGGTGATGAATGCGGTCTTCGGAATATCCTGTTCAGCCATCCTAACTTGATTATATCCACTGTATCCATCTACAAATGAATACATTTTGTGCCCTGCTACCCTATCAAGCATTGTGTCCAGGAAAGGTAATGGGAATGGATCTGGAACCGTAGCTGCATTCAGTTTCCGGTAGTCTACACAAATGCGGAGCTGCTTGTTCTTTTTCGGTACAATAACAATTGGTGATATCCACTCCGCGTGCTCTATAGGTACAATGAATCCAACCTTCAATAGCCTATCCAATTCTGCCTTTACCTGTGCTGTGTAGTTCGGGTTCATTTGATAGCTGGATTGTTTGATTGGCCTTGTCTCCGGCTTGAGCATAACCCTGTGTTGATAGATGTGCGGGTCCAGACCCTTCATATCCTTATAATCCCAAGCAAAAATGTCAGAAAATTCCCTGAGAAGCTGAAGTAATTCTGCTTGAAATTTTTCTGGTAAGTTTTCTTTTATCTTGACTGGGCGTGGATGGTTGGCATCTCCCAAATTATAAGTTACTAATTGATCTTCTGGCACATAAAATTGTCGCGGCTTCTCAGTGTCGTCTGCTAGTTTGAAAAGTTGTTGTAGTTCGGCGTCGTCTGTAGCAACAATATCTTCTTTCTTATCTTCTTTTGTTACAGGTGTCATTGAGCAGACTGAGGGGCTCCAATTATCTACAGCAGCTTGTAGATCAACGGTTCCTAAGGAAATCAAATCAATGTTGTTCTTTAAAAACTCTTCTTCTTCGTCATCTGATAGTCCGTCTAGCATATGAACGGGCTCTGCGAAATATGGTCTAGCATGTAATTCACAAGGTTGTATAGCGTCTAATTTTACAACACATCTTTGATTTTTATCCTTGAATGTGAGCTCCTGTGCGGACCAGTCTTGTATCACCTTAGCTTGCTTCAGCCAGGGGCGACCGAAAAGGAGATTATAATCCAGGGTGGATTCTGGCAATTCTAAGACGACAAAGGTCATCTTAAATGTGGTGCCTTGCAAAGTTATTGGTATGTTCCGCACAAGCCCTACTGGGTGGACTCTGGACTGGTCAGCCATTCTAACAAAAAATTGGACCTGTTCTATTTTAGTCCATCCTAGTTTCTTGCATAGTGCAGCCGTAGCAATATTCACACCAGACCCTCCATCAATTAATACCTGTGTGATTTTATGACTATTATACCATACCGTAATCAGAGGAACTGAATGATCGACCGTAGAATCTGGTTCCGGTTGTACAGTGGCGGTGGCCGGAATGCAAGCACATTCGGTAGCAAATTGTTGTCGGAATTGTCGGCGGACTCCTGGTACTAATGCCAGTAATTGGCCAAGAGGAAGTGTAATGGATGCTTTGGATAGAATCTCCCAGGCTTGTTGTGATTGATTTGTAATTTCCGCAGATTTTGAAGATGATGCACCGGCTGGTGCTGATGTACCTGCTACAGATGATGTTTCTGCTTCTGTGGTAGCAGCATGATCTTGTGTTGCTTCCTGAGTTAACGGAGCTTGGGTTACCGGAATTGGGTCGGGAAACACTGGTGGTTCTGATGCGATCCATTGATTAGCCTTTTCATATGTTCGTTTTTGTTCTTGAATATCGGGTTCGAATATCTCAGCCGCTGCTTGTAATGGTCTACCAGATCTGGTCTGAACAGCGGCAGCTTGTGTTTCTACCGGCGTGATCTGAACCATATTTGTCATCGGATTTTGCCGTTCCTTCTTCCTTTGGTCATACTCAGCTGCGTCTTTGCAGAAACTTCTAATGTGTCCAAATTCACCACAAAAATGACAGCGTGGTGGTGGCAAATTGGGGTTTTCTGGTGTCTGTACGGTCTGCCAGCGGTTTGCGTTATAGTTGTTCCTCTGTCCTCTGTAATTTCGATAACCTTGTTGCTGGTTGTTTCTCATGTGCGGAGGCACATAGTGAGTGGCTGGTTGCCCTGGTTCCTGTATGATTGCATTGACCGTCGCTGTCCCTTGTACTTTAGTGTTATATGCGCAGTTTTTGGTGGTGTGTCCGGTGGTGTTGTAGATGGCACAAAATAGCTGATTTAGTGCACAAGTGGCACTCGTATGTCCTGAGTTCTTGCAAGTGGTGCAATACATTTGCCTTGTTAAATCTTCTACAACATTCTTGTTTGTCTTTAACCACTCCAGATCTTCTGTAAATCCTCCAACCTTGTTTTCCAATTGCAAAGCCATCGCAATTACTGCATCTAGGGTCATTGCGCCGACACATCGGATGATCATGATCTGTTTGAGTTGGGGAGTTAGTCCATTAATAAACCATTGAGTAATGACGTCGTCTGGCAGGATGGCATGTGCCGGTGGCAGTTGCCGCAAATGTGTCCTAAATAAAGTGGCGTATTCTTGCACTGATTGGTTTACCTTCTGTCTATTGTTTTGTAAGTAGTCGAAAATTTCTGCGGGATTCTTCTTTAGTCTAAATCTTTGCAGAAATGCATCCCTCACTGCTTCATAGGTGCCGAAGTGATTTATATCATACTCTGTAAGCCATCTAGTGGCTTCATTGACCAAGGTGGACTGGAAAACGATAGCCTTATACGACGGGTCAACGGGGCGATTGAGTACTGCATAACTAATCTCAAAAGTACGTACATGCGCATCTGGGTCATCCCCTGGAAATCCACCGAATTTAGTGTACGTTACACCTGTCGGCGGCGGCCTGGGTGGACATACTTGTTGCTGTCCGTTCATTGTGAGCGTGTTATACTTTCCTTCTGAACTACCGGAATCTGTATGGTCGGATAACGCACTTTCCGGTGCGATTATCTTGTCTAATATGCTTCGAATCTCTGTTTCGAACAACCTTCCTTCCTCCTTGATGTCCAGTGTATGGGAACTTGCTTCCAAGCACGGCAGATGGGCTGAAGATTTAGCAGAAAATGCTAAATCGTCTCTTACCAAAATTTCACCGGAATGAACCGAAATTGTGCCCGAATTCGGCGTTTTTTCGCCTTCGCCGATCTCTGTGACTAAAGTGTTTCTAATTGTAGATGAATGTGAATCTTTTCCCAAGAGTGTTAAGCTAGATTCCACATGCGTCTTGGTAGGTTCTGGGATTACTATATCTTTGACAGACTGTGCCAAAATAGTACCAGAATCTATCAGAGATGCAGAAAAGTCAACCGGAATATGACCGGAATCGTTAGTAACGTTTCTTTCTTTCTTGTCAATAGGTTTGGATCTTCCTGCGCTGGGGTGTGCAGGCTTACCGTATGCCGAACTCAATCAACCGTCATACTAATCACAGTTTAACTCATCACTAAACTTATCAGTGCTCCAACTCGCACTTCATACTATTATCGATATTAGTCCTTCCTTGTGAACGGAATCAACAGTGAACGTAGACTACTGTATCGAATTCGGTCACTTACAGAAAACGCTAACAGGCAAACAGTTCGGGACTACTTTTCACATTCCCTTGCTCCGCCGAAGAATTGACAAACAACACAGTGCACTTGATAACACTCAGAGACACAGTCAACCACTACCGAGCAGATTTGTAACGCAATACAACTGATTCGTAACTCTGTATTAAGGTGCGAATAAACGACTAGACGAAGCACAAAACAGAGCAGGAATGATCTTCTCAACAACATACACACTCACACAATACGTTTACAATCCCCAAAACGGGGCTCACTCAAACAATACACTGTAATTCCCAAAAATGGGGCGAACAATGTGGCAATTCCAGAAAAGACGTCTCTCCCGCCTCCCGAGCGTCTCTTTTCCATTGCTTTATATAAGCTTTTACAAGAATGCGCGTAACAGTTTTTTCGCACGTGTTAACAAAGATTTTGTTATACCTGTCCCAATCCGGCGGCCTTCTAACACTACCAAAATCAGCAAAGGCCTCTACCTGTGCTAGCCCAACAACCTCCAGCTCCAACCAATGTGATCCCAGTAAAGTATGCAGCTGCAGAAGAGAACTTGAATAGAGCCATAGTGCCAGTAACTCCATTACTTTCAGAAAGTGACCCCAGTGACCATAGCTTTGATTCTACACATATTGATAGCCCCCAGGCTTATTACATGCAGTCTCCTGAACCTGGTGAGTCCTACTATAGTGAAGAACCGAGTGAACCTATTTGGGAGCCAGATTACGCAAATATCATGTACACAAACCCCAACTCTAGACATCAACCTAGGCAGGCACAACCCCCATTCCCTAGGGGACCATGCTATAGATGTCAGGGAGATCACCTCATTCGTGATTGCCCCATACCTGCACCCATACAACCCTAGTCAGTGATGATCCAGGGCTTTTGTCAAGATTGTGGAAAGGAGCATCTCTTACGAGATTTCCCAAAGAATCTGAATAATATGCCAAAAATCACTCCTATTAACGTTATTGGGTTAGTTGTAGACTCCACAGGGAGTGTGACTTCCACTACACCAATGCAAGTGGTCACTAGAGCTCAAGACTTGCAGCAGAACCAAAGTTTAGGCCAGGAAAAAAGTGCTGAGGTTAGTGAAACTGAGAGCTTGACCAAGAAGAGGCCTAGAGCTTGGAGAGATAACCGAGAAAGAATGAAAAGGCAATGGGCCAAGAAGATGAGTGAACTCGAGGAAAGCCTAAGAGAAACGAGAGCCAAGATAATTGAACTTACATCTCAACCTCCCTCTCACACTACCCCGCCACCATCATTCCCATCTCCATCCAATCCACCACCTTCTAACCCACCTCATGCGACCCCACCACCCCCTAGAGTAGGATCAGTTTTAGCATATCCCACTCCCGAGGACCTAAATATGATGCTTAAAGCATATCAGGCTAGAATCCAAGAAGGACCAAACGTAACCGATCATGAAAAGTGTTACCCTAGAGTGGAACTAGAGCTTGAATGAACCAAAATTTGTGCTAAGATGGTGGAATTGGCTCAGACCATGTTTGAAGCCAGTCGCCTCTTTAACATCTCTAGTTCAGCTAAGACACAGTTGCACTTTGATGGACTGCTAGAAAGATTGGAGAGGCTAATTGCACAATCAGAAAAGGAACCCGCCTCTCAAAATAAGGACAAGCCAAGTGAAAGGCTAAGCCTTCCCGCCCAAGAAGCTTATGTGCCCAACTCCACAGAGCCAGACACATCTTCTTCTATGAATCAATACTCACCCGAATTCCTATGAGAGATTCAAGAAGAAAAATGGGCTAAAGAAAGTGAAGTCCCTCCTCCCTTTGAACTTGTGGATGACGTGCATGATCAATTCCCACAAGATATTCCCTCCATTTATGGAGAGCAGGAGAGTGCACAATCTCAAGAGAGATTAGACTTTTGAGTCTAATTCTTTACATGAATTACCCCACTTCACTGGCCCATGTGAAGCTAAGTCTACTTGTATGAGAGCACCCACGGTCATGGTACAAAATGAAGACTCAGTCATACCTAGGAACATGGAGGTAGTGAAGAATACTAAAGTGCGGTGCAATCTCACTTTAGAAGAGCTACTCTAGGTTAAGCCACAATTGTGGAAACATGTAGCCAAACAAGTGCCAGAGGTCGCTAAACCGCATTCCCAGGAAGGTTCTCATAGAACACTGCCAGAAATTCCTCTAGACAAGATAGGAGATATGAGTGAAGGAGAAGAAGGAGACACCTATCTTCCCATCACCCATCAAGGATACACAACCAAGGCAATTTTGGACTCAGGTGCACGAGTTGCAATTGCTACCACTTCCCTGTGGAAGCATTGGGGCAAGCCAACACTTAGGCCAACGAGAATGAAATTGCAGATGGCTGATGGTCACATAGAAAGACCCTTAGGCTTGCTAGAAGGAATAACTCTCACTACATGCGGTGTTGAGTTTGAGCATACTTTGGCCATATGTGATTTTAGCAAGAACCATGCCTATGAGATGATTTTGGGAAGACCATTTATGCGACAGTTGCAAGTGGTACAGGATTGAGGAACCAATTCCTTGTATTTGCAACACTTAGGTGTCACGACTAAAGTGAATCTCAAAGATTACTCTCATAGAGATGTACCTCCCATCCAATGGAATCCCATCCATAGAGCCAAAGAGGATACTGAGTCAGTGCATTCCATGGGATCAGGATCCTCCTAGATGCATGAAGACACCCACTTATGGATGTGCAAAGTAGCAGTAGAAGAAGAGAAGAGAGAAAAAGCAAGAGTAATAGGTGCGAACCCATAGATCAATTCAAGACCCACCCTATGCACCTATAGTATTTCCTCATGAAGAATTTGAGCCTCACGACTGGGTAGAAATTTTAGCAAAAATGGATGTAGCCATCAATGAGGAACAATGGACACCCCACTATGATGAGGATGGCTATGACATTTCAGTCTTCTCAATAGAACCAATCATGGGAGATGCAGTTTTAGAAGAATGCGAACCTAGCCGTGATCCATTTGAGGATGCAAGTGACTCCGACTTAGAGTCAATCATTATGGACCCACCTTTTGCATCAGATGAAGAATACTTCTATGAAGTAGAAGCTTACCCTCAGAGACATGGAGAAATCACGAATGATGTGAGGTTAACCACACAAGTGGCCACCAAGAGTGAGGGCAAGAAAAGGAAGAAGAGAGAAGTCACACCTGAGGAGGAAGAATCTTTGTTTGAGGTCCCTGAAAACTTTCATAAATATGAAATAGACGATAGAAGAGTCATGATAAGAATGCCTAAATGTGAGGCGCAATCAGTAGAGGCCTATGATAACAAAGAAACCACCAAGAAAATAGTGGTAGCCCTAGAAGAAGGAGAAGAGAGATGTACTTACGTAGGACATGAAGAGCAAGAGCTGATAGCTTTGCTAAGAGAGTACAGGGATGTATTCGCTTGGAGCTATAAGGATTTGAAAGGCGTTGACCCTAACATATGCTCACACACTATCCCCATGACCTCAGACGTGAAACCCTCTAAGAAAAATCTGTTGATGTGTAAAACACCACAAGAAATGAATTAATGTGACACTAGAACACCTCTATGGTCACTCAAAACTTTGAGAAATGATAGCCAAAACCAAGAACTTTACTTCTTCAGATTTTTCTAGTTACTAAAATGACATACCTTCAGTATTTTGCTGCTTTCTCTTAGCTCAAATATTATTTCTCCAAGATCTTTTAGTGGATAAAACTAGAAGAGTAGAGCTTTCCAACACGCTATCATATGAAAGAAACGGATCTCTAGAACTCAAGTTATGGCCTTCACAAGATGACCCTGTATGACTTTCCAAAGCTAGAAATTTTGCCTGTTTTAGTAAATTTCGCTATCTAAAAATGAAAATTCGACGCCTAGCATTGACTTGCAACCAAAAGTCGATGCCTAGCATCGACTTTCAACTTTTTAAGCCACTTTTTCAGCGCCAGAATTACCCCCTTGAACACACACATGAACAAGACCACTTTTATGTGGGAAGTCGATGCCAGGCATCGACTTTATGCTAAAACTCGATGCCAAGCATCGAGCTGCTCCACAAAACTCATGTTTTTAAGAAGTTCTAGTAGTCCATAACACTCAGAGAATAAAACAAGGACTTATCAACACAAACTCGATGCCAGGCATCGACTTGCTTGGAAAACTTCAACTTCTGAAATCATTTCACACAAGACAAACTCTAGAGATGGAAGAAGAAGACTGATACACAGAAATGAATAAACTCTTTCCATAACTATGAAAACTCAGAAATACAGAGGTGCTTTCTCACGCAGAGAAGCCTGACTATTCTCAGTCATACAAAATGAGTTCTAACTCACTCTCTCATTTTCTTCCTCTTCGCGTTAGTTGATACAAACTAACTTATATAGATTTTCTCATTCTCGTGACCTTTTAAAAAACTTCTACAACTAAAATGAACTAACTTTACAAATATAATACATGTGAATTTGTCCCTTCACATAGGCATGTGATTTTTTTCTAAATCTTTGACCTTCAAAGATATGTCCAATTAGTGAGTGTTTCTCCAACAGCTCCCCCTCAAACACTAATTGACATTCTCTATTTCTTCATATCATCTTCTTTTCCTTTACTCCTGCCATACTTTTGAATCTGCTGGTCTTCACACCATCCAAGCTCTTTGTCATTATGTCTGCTATCTGATCTTTTGTAGAAATGTACTCCACTTCAATTTCTTTCTCCATTAGCTTTTCTCTCAGGAAATGATAATATATCTCTATATGTTTTGTTCTTGCATGAAATACTGGATTTGCTGCAAGATAAAGTGAACTCATATTATCTCCATGTATTGTAGGTACACCTTGATCAATGCCCAAGCTTTTGAACAATGTCTACATCCATATGACCTCCTTAGCTGCTTCCACAAGTCCTTTGTACTTAGCTTCAATTGATGATAATGCTACTGTATGTTGTTTCTTTGAACACCAACTTACAAGCTTATCACCAATGTATATCATGTAGCCATGAATTGATCTTCTGTCATCCTGGTTACCTGCCCAGTCTGAGTCACTAGAGGCTCTCAACTTCAAATCTGATGTAAAAGGATAATATAATCCTTCCTTTATAGTTCCTTTGATATATCTAAGAACTCTTTGTCCTGCAATCCAATGTGGATCCTTTGGACAATGCATGAATTTTGACAAAACTCCCACTGCATAACTAAGATCAGGTCTTGTTAGTGTAGCATAAATCGAACTACCCACAAGAGATTGATACTTCCTCATATCTTTGTATTCTGCACCATCATATTTACTGAGCTTGTGATTAACTTCAAGTGGAGTTGAAGCTTCTCTACAATTTTCCATATCAAACTTCTTCAATAGATTCAAAAGATACCTTTCTTGTGATACATATATGCCATGATCTGTATAAGTGACTTCCATTCCAAGAAAGTATGACAACTTTCCTAGGTCACTGATCTTGAACTCTTTCTCAAGTAATCTCTTTACCTCCTTGATTCCTTCATCTGAGGTACATGTGATTATAATGTCATCTACATAAATACAAATGTAGATTGTACCTTCCTCTGTTCTTTTGATGAGTAGACTTGGATCTGCTTCTGAACTTTGATATCCAAGTTCATTGAGATACTTCACCAGTCTATAGTTCCATGCTCTTGGAGCTTGCTTCAATCCATAGAGTGCTCTTCTCAGCCTGCAAACAAAATTTGGATACCTAGAATCTAGAAACCCTTGAGGTTGTTCCATGTATACCTCATCTGATATGTATCCATTCAAGAATGCATTCTTTATATCCAATTCACTTAGGGTCTATCCTTTTGAAGCTGCAATAGCAATGATTGTCCTTATAGTTGACATCTTTTAGCTACAGGACTAAATGTCTCATCATAATCTATGCCATAGGTTTGGGCATAGCCTTTCACCACAAGTCTAGCTTTGTATCTGGCTATACTCCCATCTGCAAGCTTCTTCACTTTATAAACCCATTTATTTCCAATTACTTTCTTACCATTTGGTTTAGGAACAAGTTCCCATGTCTTGTTCTCCTCCAGTGCATTGAATTCTTCCTTCATTGCTTCTTCCCATTCCTTCTTACCTTTAGCTTCATCATAGTTCTAAGGTTCTTCATCATCTTTGACCATATATGCATAGTTCTTCTGAGTTATGTAAGAAGTATCATAAGAATACCTTTCTGGTTGTCTTCTTGTCCTACTTGACCTTCTTGGTTCACATTCTTCATATGTGTCTGGATACACCTCTTCATCAAATATAGGAGCTTCTTCATTCCTTCTTGTTAATCCACTTCTAGATGTACTTGCTTGCATATAGTCTTCATCTCTATTCACCTGCACAATTGATTTTCCTTTCTCACATCTTCTTACCTCTTCTTCAAATTCTTGAGCTGTATGACTTTGATATGCATACCAACTTTTCTGTTCATCAAATGTAACATCTCTAGAAACAAGAAATTGTTTGGTTAGAGGATTCCACAACCTGTAACCCATCTGCTTTTCATCATAACCAATGAACACATATTTTTCTGCCTTTGGTTCAAGTTTATGCCTAAGTTGTGCTGGCACATAAGCATATGCAATTGATCCAAACACTCTACAATGATCTAGTATTGGTTTCTTACCCCACCAAGCTTCATATGGAGTCATTCCATTGAGAGCTGCACATGGTAATCTATTCACAAGATATGTAGTTGTATTTACAGCCTCGGCCCAAAGATAGTTTGGACAATTCTTCTCCTTCAGCATAGCTTTGGCAAACTCAACCAAAGTCGTGTTCCTTCTTTCTGCTACACCATTTTGTTGTGGTGTATACGTGCAAGTTATTTCTCTCTTAATACCTGCATTCCAAAGATAATCATTGAACTCTTGGGAGAAGTATTCTCCCCCTCCATCAGACCTCAGTCTCTTAAGCTTTTGACCTATGACTCTCTCTGTATATGCATGAAAATGCTTGAAGGCTCCAAACACTTCTGATCTTTCCTTCAAAACATATAATGTTATCCATCTTGTAGCATCATCAATGAGAAGAACATAATACCTTGAGCCACTGATAGATCGTTATTTTGTTGGTCCCCATACATCTGTATGAATGAGCTCTAGTAATCCATCATGTTTCAATCCTTTCTTTTGAAATGGTAACCTGTGTGCTTTACCCATTTGACATGCTTCACATTTATAAACCATATGTTGACTCTGCACATTTGGTAATCCTAGTACAAACCGATTAGCAACCATAGCTTTAATTCCTCTTTCATTGAAATGACCTAATCTCTTTGCCAGAGATCAAGTTCTGTAATCACTCCTTCACCATGTGTGAGCAAAGCTTGACCAATGTTCCCTTGCACTCTTAACGTAAAGAGTCTACCTTCTTTCTTACCAGAGACAATTTGATTATATCCATTCACTGGATCTTCAACAAATACTCCTTCATTTGTAAACCTGACTTGAAAATCTTTTTCAACTATCTGTCCCACACTAATCAAGTTTTTAGGTATTGTGGGAACATACAAAACATTGGTTAGCAAATCTGCTCCACTCTTGCATTTCACTTTTCCAATTGAATGTACACTATGTCTTGTATTATCACCTGTTTGAACACTATGACTAGAAATGCCTTTTTCCAATTCTGACATCAATTCTATGTTTCCTGACAAATGATTAGAACATCCAGAGTCAATGTAAAATACCTTTAGATCTTCTTTATGTGATGTGTTGATTGAATTCATCATCAATGATGTATGACTTTCATTCTGTGTGTCATGCATAATTGTAGTAGGTGGTGTTGTAGGATTGATTTTGTCCCCAACTTCTTCCTCCACCTCTACCATAGCCTCCTCTTTGACTTTGTCTACCTCTTTGAAAATTACTTTGATATCTTCCACCTCGACCTCTGCTATTGTTATTTTGATTCTGGTTTGATCCTTGTTGGTTGTGCCAACAATCATGAGCTAAATAATTACTCAATCCACAGATCCAACAAGCGTTCTTGTTGTTAATTTGATTACCTCTTCCTCTTCCAAAACCTCTTGGTGTTCCTCTGCCAGTGCCTTTACCTCTTGCATTATAAACTTGAGAAGTTGACTCTTCTTCATCCTTTGCTTTACCTTTATCTCCTTTCTTCTTATTCTTCATGTACATTGCAAAACTTTGTCCTTTATCTCCATCTCCCTTCAAGTCTTGCTCATATGTGAGCATCAAACCAAGTAATTGATTCAAATCTGGAACATAATGATTTAATGAAAGTTCTGTTGACAAGACAAAAGGTTTCCACCTTTCATCTCCTCTCAAACCTGCAAGTAGTTGAGCAATCAACTTGTGATCCTCAATATCTTCATCTATGGATCCAAGACTATCTGCTAGATCCTTCATCTTAGTGACATAATCACTAATATTTTGACTTGGCTTCTTCTTGAATGTTGTAAACTATGACCATAGACTTGCTTTCCTTGCTTTGGTAGTACTTTGGAAATGATATTCCAATGCATTCCATATATCTTCAGATGATTCCAATCCTCTAATGTGTGGTAGCAAATGATCAGAGATTGTATTCTAGATGTAGGCTTTTGCACTTGCATCCTTCTTCTGCCAATGCTTTAAAGCATCAAGTTCCTCTTTCTTTGGTCAGCTTTCATCTTCAAATATTGGCTTCTCTTCTTCACCTGTTACATATATCATGAGATCCTTACTCATAAGTAAGGCTTCCATTCTCATTACCCATGCGGGGTAATTATCTCTGTCCAATTTGTCAATGGAGATATGATCTGCCATACTCCTTTCCTTCTGTTGCAACCTGTGAGCTTAAAGGATAAAGAATAATACCTTTTGGAGTTCTTTGTGTATGAAGATACTTTTGAAGTAACCTTTTGATGCCTTGTGTCTTCAAATGCTTCACCTTTCAAACTTTAATGGAAAACTTTCCAAAACTTCTCGTACCTTTGCCGACTTCTGCTCTGATACCACTTGTTGATGTGTAAAACACCACAAGAAATGAATTAATGTGATGCTAGAACACCTCTATGGTCACCATTAACTCATTGCCACTCAAAACTTTGAGAAATGATAGCCAAAACCAAGAACTTTACTTCTTCTGATTTCTCTAGTTACTGAAATGACATACCTTCAGTATTTTGCTGATTTATCTTAGCTCAAATATTATTTCTCCAAGATCTTTTAGTGGATAAAACTATAAGCGTAGAGCTTTCCAACAAGCTATCATATGAAAGAAATCAATCTCTAGAACTCAAGTTATGGCCTTCAGAAGATGACCCTATATGACTTTCCAAAACTAGATATTTTGCCTGTTTTAGTAAATTTCGTTGTCTAAAAATGAAAATTCGATGCCAAGCATCGACTTGCAACCAAAAGTCAATGCATGGCATCGACTTTCAGCTTTTTAAGCCACTTTTTTAGTGCCAGAATTACCCCCTTGAACACACACATGAACAAGACCACTTTTATGTGGGAAGTCGATACGAGGCATCGACTTTATGATGAAACTCGATGCCAGGCATCGAGTTGCTCCACAAAACGCATGTTTTTAAGAATTTCTAGCAGTCCATAACACTCAGCGAATAAAACAAGGACTTATCAACACAAACTCGATGCCAGGCATTGACTTGCTTGGAAAACTTCAACTTCTGAAATCATTTCACACAAGACAAACTCTAGAGATGGAAGAAGAAGACTTATACACAGAAATTAATAAACTCTTTCCATAACTATGAAAACGCAGAAATGCACAGGTGCTTTCTCACGCAGAGAAGCCCGACTATTCTCAGTCATACAAAATGAGTTCTAACTCACTCTCTCATTTTCTTCCTCTTCACGTTAGTTGATACAAGCTAACTTATATAGATTTTCTCATTCTCGTGACCTTTTAAAAAATTTCTAGAACTAAAATGAACTAACTTTAAAAATGTAATACATGTGAATTTGTCCCTTCACATAGGCATGTGATTTTTTCTAAATCTTTGACCTTCAAAGATATGTCCAATTAGTGAGTGTTTCTCCAACAAAAGCCATACACATATAACGGTAATTATGTTGCTAAGATCAAAGAGGAGATAGGTAGACTGGTAGAAGCTGGATTCATCTATGAAATTGAGCACACTGAATGGGTATCCCCCCTTGTAGTTGTGCCCAAGAAGAATGGGAAGCTACGTGTGTGCATTAACTTGAAGAAGGTTAATGCAGCCACTATTCGAGATAACTATCCACTTCCTATCACGGAACATCTCTTAGAAAGAGTAGCAGGCAAGGACCTATACAGCTTCCTTGATGGATTTTGTGGTTACAATCAGGTAGCCATAGCTTCAAAAGATCAACATAAGACAACTTTTTCCACTGAGTGGGGCATATTTTCTTTTCGGGTAATGCCATTTAGGCTTAACAATGCTCCTGCAACCTTCCAAAAATTGATGTGTCATGTATTTAAAGAGTTCTTGAGGAAGAACTTAGAGGTCTACGTGGATGATCTCTGTGCTCATTCCAACATTAGACCAACACATATACCTGAACTCAAGCAAATCTTTGACAAATGTAGAGAATATCAAGTCTGCCTAAAGCCAGAAAAGTGTGTTTTCATGGTCAGGCAAGGCAAGATTCTAGGACACATAGTGTCAAAGAATGGCATATCCACGGATGAGGAGAAAGTGAGAGCCATAACAGAGCTACGTAGGCCAAAGAATGTCAAGGAAGTACAAGCTTTCATGGTTCATTGTGGTTATTACCGACGCTTTATACACATGTATGCCATCATTGCAAAGCCTCTGTACGGACTTTGACTAACTTTGAGTGGACTGAAGAATGTGAAAACTCCTTCGATGAGCTTAAATGACGATTATGTTCAGCACCAATCTTGACCACACCAGATTGGAATAAGCCCTTTCATGTTCATGTAGATGCATCCAATTATGCTATTCGATGTGTACTCGCACAACCTATTGGTGAAGGTAACATGGATCTTCCAATTGCCTATGCTAGTAGACAGTTGAATGCAGCTGAACGAAACTATACCACCACTGAACGAGAAGGATTAGGCATGGTGTATGCAGTTAAAAAGTTTAGGCACTATTTGCTTGCAAACAAGTTTAAATTTTTTACTAACCATCAGGCATTGTTGTACTTAGTGAACAAGCCATGCAATACAGGTAGATTAGTATGATGGTTTCTCTTACTAATGGAATATGACTTTGAGGTAGTAGTAAGGAAAGGTAAGACGCACTTGAGAGCGGACCACCTCTCAAGACTCACATCCGGAGAACCACCGCAAGGAGTGTTAGATGACCTTCCTGATGCTTACTTGTTTAATTTGGAAGTGGTACCTCAGTGGGCTAAGCCATTAGTGCCAGTATTGACATATGGGCCTAACCATCCAATCATAAACACTCAAGATAGGGAGATAGTAAAAGCCCAAAAATACCAGATCATGGTAGGAAGTATGTACAAGCATACCGATCAAGGGATCCTAGCTTGTTGTGTGGAAGAGGATGAGTACGCAAAATGGTTGCAATTAGGACATGTAGGTGCATTAGAGCAACACTACTCAAAGCAACGAACCCTACAGACATTAAGGAGACTTGGAGTACATTGGCCGACTATGGAAGCTGATGTCCATAAATTGTGCAAGGAATGTCCTATCTGTTGCACTAAACCACCCGTGGAGCATGCCACTCTTTATCAAGTGTCCATAGTGCCAGATTGGAGTGAACCATTAGTAGCCTTTTTGAGGACGAAAACATTCCCTCAAGATATGACCTTGACGAGGCAAAGAAGTTTAGAATAAGAAGCCCTAGACTACTCGCTTATTGGTGATAATTTATACAAGCGTGGTAAAGATGGTTACCTGAGACTATGTGTCCATGAGAGTGAATATCTCAAGATCTTGGAAACTGCTCACCAAGGTGTAGCAAGAGGACATTTTGGACCAAACCGAGTGATTAAAGCAATCCTATTTGCAGGCTTGTGGTGGCCAACCCTTCACATGGATGCACATACCTATGTGAAGAGATGTGATGTTTCCCAGCGGACTCAATATCCTATATGCAAAGATGAGATGCCTCTGAAACCTATGATGGGTGGACATGCATTCTCTAAGTGGGGAATAGACTTTGTAGGTCCTATTAATCCCTCAGTTAAGGGTTCCCATGCTGAATATATCATTGTTGCCACTTACTATCTAACCAAGTGGGTAGAAGTAAAAGCCACAACGAAGAATGATGCTCAAACGACAGCTAAGTTCTTATTTGAGAATGTGTTCACAAGGTACGGGCTACCTATAGAGCTAGTAAGTGATAGAGGCACTCACTTCTTGAATGAAGTTATTGAAAACCTCCTTCAAGAGTTCTTGGTAGTACACAAGAAGTTTGTCCCCTATCACCCACAAGCTAACGGGCAAGCCGAAAGCACAAATAAGACTCTATGCAATGTGCTCACCAAATTAGTGAATAATAAACACTCTGATTGGGACAAACACCTACACCATGTCAAAAGTGAAATCAAATGTCAATCCTATAGAAGCATATCTCATAGGATTGGGAGGGATGGAGACCCCTTGCATGGGCGAGGTGGAACTTTCCCTCTACATTAAAGAGGTTTTACTGATAGTTAAAGTACAAGTGTGTCAAGATGAGGATCTCACTAAGCCTCTTGTCTTGGGTCAAGATTGGATTTATGATCATGCAGTCAATCTAAACCTAAGAAGTGGACTTTTTTAGGAATGGGTAAATCAGAGTCGAATTACAGTTGAGTTAGACAATGAAGCACTCAAGGAACTAGGAAAGGCACACACTCTTGGTCCTTCCAGGAGTACACATGAAGATGACCATGCTATTCTTGTCCAAAACTATGTGATGCAGAGGGATGAGTATCTCAACAAAGAAGTCAAGGATACATCGGAACCCCCTTCTTTTCCAAAAGCCACAAGGATGCAGCAACCAAAGGCGGATCAAATGCAAAAGAAGCAGACAATTTATGCTCAAAGTCAAAAGGAAGTACGAAGCAAGGTGTCCCAGCCACCAAAACAATTGTGGGTGCGAAAAGGCGAGCATCCTATTGTGGTCAAGCCACAACAACTGGCTCAACTTCCTATTAGTGATCAACGACACAACATTAATCAGAAGTCTTCCAAAAATTCTTCTGTGAAAGTGAAGTCTATTTGGGTAGCCAAGAAGTCGATGAAGGCTAGTCCACAATCAAGACAAATTTGGGTGTCTAAGGCTTGCTTGCGGGCTCAAATAGATACACAAAGACCACACCCTCTGCAACATGGTTCACTCACTCAAACAGCTGATACCCACTCTTATACATCACAGACGAACACATATTCACCCCTGAGTGCGAGTAAAATCACTGGTAAATGGGTCCCTAAAAAGCCTCATTTCCAAGTTGACATTCTGATCGAGCCCTTTAGAGTCTCCTAAAAATCAAAACAGAGTGCCATCCACTATGTGTGGCAACCCAAACCCTGAAATAAACCACCTGACCCATTTGTAAAGCCACTTCCACTTACTAACTGCATCCACACTGCACCCGACCCCCCAATTAGCTCATAGCTATTCAGCATCAGCTGACCACACTTCACACTCACATCCACGCGAGCACTAACTAACCGACTAACTACATCACAATTCATCAAGTTAATGTTGTAACGGGGACACAGTGTTATTTTGTGTCCATTGCAATGTTAACATTTATTCATATATTCTCATAGAACCAACAGCAATTTCTTCAACATGGCTGAGGCTGCAGGAACAAGCTCTCAAGCAGGAACGAGCCAGCAAGTGGTGGATTTAGAAAGTTTACCCATTATGCCGGGGACAAATGAAAGACCGGAAGAGTTGCACGCCATCCAAATCATACCAGTAGCGGACCCCCCCAGTGGCCATACCATGCCCGTAGGAAAAGCTTCCCACTGTTTTAGTGAAGTTGCAGGACCCTTGGGCGAGGGATCATACCTATGGAGTTAGAGTTGGACTTCAATGGGAAGCAAGGTAAATACCATTTCTTTACAAGGGAATTCGAAAAGTTATAAAATGAAGAAGGTCTACGTCCAGTATGGGAGAAGGCAGGATTGGATGCATACTTGAGTGCTCGGCTCCCAAGGCAGGACTTCATGCGATGCTACTATCTCATCAATACCTTGACTCCAAGAACGAACCCAAAAGGTGCAAGCTCATTTGTGCTCCCATCTCTAACAAAAGGAAATGAGCTCAAAAGGTTTAGGCTCTCAAATAACTTAGTGAGAGAGGCCCTAGATATGCGCGGAATGCACATTCCAACAGAGAAGGAGACCCTAGTGCCTGATAACATGAAGAATCAAAGCCTCACCAAGCTCAAGGACATGGTGGCCATGACGCCCAATATTGCAATACATCTACGAATGTGCATGCAACACTTTGCTTTTCCTACCCAAGATAGATTCACCATGCCACCCAAGAAGATATGATTTAGTTTGTATCTGGCAGAGACACAGAACCTCACCATCAACCTACCCCATTGGATAATTGATCAGATACACCTAGCCCACAAACGATGGCCACGAAAGCATGTTTTATATGGATGTTGTGCTCTAACTAGAATATTTTATAGGTGTTTGGCTTATGACCATTCCGATTCAACGGGCCCTGATGTGGAATCGAGTACAGCAGTTTAGAGGACGGACATCCACTGTGTTGAGATATCAAGCTCAACATGTGATGATCCAGGATGACACGTACCAGTTTTTTGTTTCTCTGACATGTATAGTGGTCATACCGATACATGTCAGGGATACTTCATTGAGCTTTATTAGATTTATCTACCGAGAGTGATGGCACATTTGTTTCTTGCCAGCTCACTCATTCGCGGATATTAAGTTTTTCCGTATGTACTGATCTTTATATATTGCACTTGTTGTATTCTTGTTTTTAGGTCATTCTTGTACATTCCTTTTATGTAATAGAAGAAGAAGAAGAAGATCATTCTTCCTTGCCTCAATCTGTGTGTGTGCTTCTCCTTGAGAGTGAGAGTGTGTGTGTGAGCTCTCCTCCTTATCTCCTTCCTCGTGACATGGTATCAGAGCCAGCGTGGCTGTAGTGAGCTCGTGGAGAAGGCGATGGTGAAGACTACGCGGCAAGGCGTGGAGAAAACGCGATTTCACAAACGGCCTCCATTTGCTACGAAAATCGCCGTGAAGGTAGAAGACCTCCGTTTTTGTCAGATCGAAGTTTTGGAGCCATCTCGACCTCCATTTTGAGCCCGCAAGGTGGGGTGCGCAGAAAAACCAGGTCAGTTTCAGAAAGTGTAACTTGCATTGTGTTTGGCGACACTCATATATTCCAGATCCAGAATTTCAAGCAATTCCGTGTACTGTTGATACACGAAAACTGTGTTTTTCTGAGATCAAACTGTCACGTCATAGTGCGAGAGTGTTCAAGCAGAAGTGTTGCTTGTAGTGTTTTGTAGTGTTGTGAATTGTTGCAGAAATGGCAAACGCAGATGGAATGAGTCAGCTTATGAGCGATAAGCTGGACAAGAACAACTTCCATGCTTGGAGATTCAGAATGACGAATTTCCTGATGGGAAAATGCTAGTGGAATTGGCTATCTATTAGCATACACGATAGCATGATTGGACACATACAGGATGCCAAGACTCCTAAAGAGGCTTGGAGCAGCTTGGTCACTTTGTATGAGACTAATACAAAGGCACGGAAATTGCAACTCAAGAACGAGCTACATACATTGGAAAAGAAGAGCATGTCGGTAAGTGACTACACTCTTAAAATCAAAGGCATATGTGAGTCACTTGCATCTATTGGCATGAATGTAGATGATGATGATAAGGTGGAAGTGTGCCTTCGTGGTTTAGGAGCTCCATATAAGTAGTTCAGAACTTCCATACAGACCAGGGAAAATATTTCGAATTTTGATGATCTGGTATCTATGCTGATTATTGAAGAAAAGAATTTTGGTGAGGACTCAAACTCCCAAGGAAAGCCTAGTTCTGAGCAGGTATTCTACTCTAGCAGAGGAAGAGGCAGAGGTAGAGGTTTTGGAAGTGGAAGAGGAAACAATAACCAAGACCAAGGTCAACAACAGAATCATGTAGGAGGAAGAGGACAATGTCGAGGCAGGGGGAGCCAAAGAGGTCGCAGAAATTTCCAAAGAAATGATTCAAGTAATGATAGTAAAGGATGTTGGAATTGTGGTAAACCTGGACACTTTGAACGTGATTGCAGGTTAAAGAATCAAAATAACAGAAGGCAACAAAACAACTATGCATCCACAAGTGCAAATGATTCTGAGAAGCTGTTTATGGTTCAACATCACATGATGAATACGATGTCTGCTGGTGTTTCAAAATCGAATGATAATGTCTGGTATGTTGATTCAGATGCTTCAAATCACATGACCAGTCATGTAGAATGGTTTAGTAGTTTACAAAAAATGCCAGTTCTTGGATATGTTGAAACAGGTGATGATACATCACATCCTATTGAGCATACAGGAAACATAGCATTGTCTATGGAGGACGGGAAGGTAAAACATCTTGCTAATGTGTTGCATGTTCCAAATATAACAAAGAATTTGATTTCTGTTGGACAAATGGTTGACCAGGGATTACAAGTCAGGTTCAATGCTGATGGATTATATGTAGAAGAGTACAAGTAGGATGGACGATTGGTTGCCAAAGGAAACAAAGTGGGTAGGATGTTCACCTTAAATGTGAAGATTCCTGAAATGAATGCAGCCATGTTTGCAAAAGGTGCAGGAGTTATTGCAGATATAGAGATATGGCACAAACGGATTGGACATGCAAACTTGCAAAGGCTGAAAATGATGCAATCAAAGGAGATTGTCCATGGACTACCAAATTTCAAAGTTGCAGAAATGCAAAAGGTATGTGCAGCATGTCAATTTGGTAAACAGTCAAGAGCATCATTTCCACATGACAAGCATGTTAGTGAGAATGTACTAGAAGTAGTACATACAGATGTTTGGGGTCCAGCAAAGACCACATCTATGGGCGGTTGCATGTTTTATGTTACCTTCATTGATGATCATACACGCAAAGTATGGGTATATTTCATGCAAGAGAAGAGCGAGGTGTTCACTCACTTCCAGAATTTTAAAGCTATAGTAGAAACGCAGACAAGGAAGTACATTCAAACATTAAGATCTGATGGAGGAGGTGAATGCATGTCAAATGAGTTCGGCAGTTTTCTAAAAAATCATGGAATTCGGCGTCAGTTTTCATGCAGGCACACACCACAACAGAATGGTGTTGCTGAACACAAAAATAGACATATTGCAAAAATAGCAAGAGCCTTGATGGCTGAGAAGAATATGCCTCATTGTTATTGGGAAGAAGCTGTGCATACTGCTGTATACATCATGAACAAAACTCTGACTGTTGCTGTACATCAAGTTACACCTGAAGAGAAGTTTACAGGTAAAAAGCCAAACTTATCACATCTGAAAGTTTTTGGCTGTATTGCATATGTACATGTTCTAGATGAGTTGAGGACGAAGCTTGATCCGAAAGTAGAAAAATGTGTCTTCATTGGATATTCCCTTGAGCAAAAGGGGTACAAATGTTATAACCCACTCACACGACAGGTGAAGGTGAGCAGAGATGTGGTATTTGATGAAATGTCAAGCTTCTATGCAGATGCCAAAGAAGGACTGAATCTTGAACCAAATGACAAAGAAAATGCTGAAAAAGCTAGTGCAGAATCTCAAGTTTTGAGTGGACCGGATGCATCACCAAGCAATAGTTCCAACTCAAATCCATGGAGTGGAAGATTGCGTAGAAATTTCAGTCCAACAAATTCATCAAATACATCCAAGAAAGGTAAAGAAAAGCTTTCTGTTGGTAGTAAAACAGGTGTAGGTTTTGAAGATGTTGATGGAGATTCAGGTGGTTTAGAAAAGAGTATTGATGAGGAACTTGGATTGCTCTCTTTGAAGACTCCAGGAGTAAGAAGGGCACATGTAGATGATACAAGAAGAAGTGACCCAGGACCAAGAAGATCTGGGAGGATGCGTAATTCAGTGCAACAATTGACATATGATAGTTACATGGCTCGCCATTGTGCCTACATGACAAAGGTAATACAAGATGCTGAACCTTCTTGTTTTGAAGATGCAATTGGTAATGCAGATTGAGAAAAAGCTATGGATGAGGAGATGGCTGCACTTTATGGAAATGATACATGGAAGTTGGTTCCATTGCCACAAGGAAAGAAATCCATAGGCTGCAAATGGGTTTAGAAGGCAAAGCATAATGCTGATGGTAGCATAAGCAGGTATAAAGCATGATTGGTAGCTAAAGGTTATGCACAGACATATGTCATTGATTATGAGGAAACATTCAGCCCTATAGCTAAAATGTCTACTGTCAGAACACTTGTTGCATTAGCTACAGCAAAAGGATGGACTTTGCATCAGATGGATGTGAAGAATGCTTTCCTACATGGTGAGTTACAAGAAGAAGTATATATGGACCAGCCACAAGGATATGAAGATTCAATGCATCGAGAATATGTTTGCAGGTTGCAAAAGGCTTTGTATGGGCTGAAGCAAGCCCCTCGTGCATGGCATGCAAGGATTGCTGATTACTTAACCAGCATTGGGTTCTCTATGTGTAATGCAGATCACTCACTATATGCAAGGAAGGCTGATGATGGCATCACTATTGTGGCTATTTATGTTGATGACCTGATTGTAGGTGTGATAATGAAGAAAGCATCAAAGAGGTAAAGAAACTTCTTATGTAGGAATTTGACATGAAAGATCTTGGTGTGCTGCGCTATTTCTTGGGAATTGAGTTTATACATACAGAAATAGGTACATGGATGTCGCAAAGGCAATATGCCTTGAATATGCTGCAAAAGTATGGTATGGCTGATTGTAAGCCAATTTCTATGCCATTAGATCAGAATTTGAAATTGGATACTACATCAGGTGAAGCATTGGAAACTGCTACTATGTACAGGAAAATTGTGGGAAGTCTTATATATCTCACAATTACAAGGCCTGATCTAAGTTATACTGTTGGACTTGAAAGTCAGTTTATGCAGGTTCCTAGGAAGCCACATTTGGATGCTCTGAGGCGCACTCTACGTTATGTGAGTGCTACTTTGGATTATGCATTGTTTTATGAAGTTGGTGTGAAGTTGCAGGTTCATGGATACACCGATGTAGATTGGGCTGGTAGTACTCCAGATAGAAGATCTACTAGTGGCTTTCTTTTCTCACTTGGAGGTGCAGCTATTACATGGAGCAGCAAGAAGCAACCCATTGTTGCTTTGTCGAGTACAGAGGCTGAGTATAGAGGTGCTGCAATGGCAGCATGTGAGGCATCATGGCTGGAGATGTTACCTGCAGATTTAGGTGTGGAAGTGCAAAAGCCTACCACTATCTATTGTGATAATCTTAGCAGCATACAGTTAGCATGGAACCCTGTTTTCCATGCTAGAACAAAGCATATCAAGGTACATTATCACTTCATCAGAGAGAAGGTATTAGCAGGTGATATTGATCTTGTTTATGTGAGAACAGAAGATATATGTCAGGGATACTTCATTGAGCTTTATTAGATTTATCTACCGAGAGTCATGGCATATTTGTTTCTTGCCAGCTCACTCATTCACGGATATTAGGTTTTTTCGTATGTACTGATCTTTATATATTGCACTTGTTGTATTCTTGTGTTTAGGTAATTCTTGTACATTCCTTTTATGTAATAGAAGAAGAAGAAGAAGATCATTCTTCCTTGCCTCAATCTGTGTGTGTGCTTCTCCTTGAGAGTGAGAGTGTGTGTGTGTGAGCTCTCCTCCTTATCTCCTTCCTCGTGACACACTGGACCCTCTTCCAAAAAGATGAGAGGAACTGTCCAAGTACCTTGCGCTCAACCAGGTGGAGCCACCCTAACACCAAATGTTACCCCACCACCTCGAAGAGTTTGGCCATTCACACTACGACTTCAGAGACGCAGCACCGATGGCCCCAATTTGATATTTCCTCCCGTCCCAACCGATCTTGAATTTCTCGGTGGCGCACCCTTGGAAGAACTCACAAATGAAGACTTCGAACAGTTGTTAAAAGACGTAGATCTTGAGGTAGAAGAGGAACAACGAGTGGAGAATGTTCAACAACAGGCAAAAACCTCCCAAGTACCTGTTAACACAGTTGAAATGGATGAAGAGGACAACGAAGATGAAGAATATGAGGAAGATGAGGACGAATATGACCACGGGCATCAAGATGAGCGACAAGAAGTGCGAGAACTTGTAGGTGCATCTGCATACACAGCTCAACTACAGAGGTTGTACGATACGATCAAAGTAGTGCAAGAAAGGCATCAACTCTCCCTTGCATCAAGCCAAGCCTTGATGCAAGAAATGCTAGCAGATGACGGAGTGGATCAACATTTTATTAACACCCTCAAATTAGTGTCAGAATTGTTAGGAGTTCCGGAGACTGTCCACATAGCAGTCCGTCAGTCCGTGAGGTATGACAAACGCAGAGTCAACACATTACCACGAGCAGGTAAGACTATCAGAATACCCATCACAGAACCAGACATGACCATCAAAAGCGCCGCTACCCCCACCACCACCATTGACCTCTCTACTGAAACTTTTGTTCAGACATCACCCATCTCACCCCCGCACCCCCCATCCCCCCCTTCTCCACCACCACCACCACCTCCCACCATATGAAAGGCCACCCTCCCCAGATGAAGAACCAAAACCTGATACAGTAGTGGAGATCCTCGTGGATGACAGCTATGAAGAACCATATGAGCCCATGCCAACACCTGGCGGCCGAGTTATAGAGGAAGGACAGGACACTTTATAAATTGGAGTCCCGGATTGGGTCAAAAGGGTTGAGCAAGTGGACAACACACATGATGATCGTGTCACAGTGCAAATCCAATCCCTCGCAAATCTGGAAGAAATTGTTCTTCGATCTTCTTACTTTCAGCACCTATCCCACCAATAGTTAATCACAACATTAGAGCCGTAGTACATGCCTTACTATGTCTTGCTACATGATTATAATGCAGAAGTTAAAAGGCATACAAGGAAGGAGCCCACATTTGTCACTCAATTTGAGCCGGAGGACTTACCGGAAGATGCACGCGCTGGCTCAATCTTCCAACCTAATTGGTATGCACGGTTACTAACTGATTACCCTGAGATGATGAGCACCTGGGCAAGCATGCCACTGTATATCAAGTTTAATCCATGCTATTGCCCAATGGTCCATCGCAGATCATGGCAAGCATTTACAATCAAGGTACGCAACAATAAAGAATGCTCGGCATGGGTCAACTATCCATATTTTGCTCCACCTCGAGGGACCCCGATCGTAGCATACATGATATCAACAATTCGACACTGGTCTACACGTCTAAAGAATGTACCTGACATAGCAGCAAAAATATGTATGAAAATATTCCAGCTCATGATAATTGTCTTCAAAACCTTTTGGAAGGTACATGCTCAATACATTCCTCCCCCTAGATTCTCCCAAGGTAACAAGGATTTAGTCTACGACATGAGCCAGACTCCCTCGGTCAAATAATCTTTGCCTAGCATGCACGAATAAAGTATTTACCCGCTTGCTTCAAACATGCCTTTGAAGAAATGTGCTCTACAGGGTTTTGGGAATATCACTCGGAAATTTTCATTCCCACACCAACACATTTGCTATATCTATTCGCAGTCGAACAAGCCATCCATGCAGATTAGTTACGTCTGCCACATCCGGACATTCCAGGACCAATCGATTGGGATCGCATGATAAGAGACTTGGCCAGAGGACTACGCATCCAAGAACATCAGCTTGCCACTCATGTTGTGGAATATTACATCCAGCACTCCCAGCAACAAGGGTCTGTCAGGGACGACAGACGCGAGAGAGAGGGGGGGGTGTTGATAGTAGTTAGGACACCCAAGGAATGATGAGACAAGGAAGCCAGCGGAGAGAGTCAGAGCAAAGAGAAGGATTAAGTAGACAGAGAAGTCAATGCAGATCTGGCAGATAGGCCCTTCATTTTTTCCCAAATCAACATCTTTATAATAGTGATCATCATCACTAACAATCATTGTAAATACCATTCCATCTTTTTGTAGCTCCATTTTGTGCAAGCCAAGGAGTCCTTGAGCTTGAGGAGCATTAGAAGTACCTACGTATCAAGTTTCATATTTTTTAGAATCCGTTTGAGCCCTCAAATAGGTCATAGAACCTAATTTTTAACTAGGCTGGACACTAGGTCTGAACAGGGCCAAAAGCTAGTCAAAAACTATAAATAGAGCTAGAGAGCTCATTTTGGAGGTTATCTTGTTGTAGAATTGAACTTGTAAGAGCACTTTTGAGTAATCTAAAGAACTCCATTGCTTCCCTCTCCTTGTCTTACCTTGTATGCACGTGTGTGTGTATGTATGTGCATGTTAGTGTGCTTCTCACTCACACATTTGTGCCATCAGTTGTTCGAGGTCGTCATACCATCCTCATGTCTTCCCAGATTGACATTAAAGGAGGTGCTACTCATCACTGAGCTACACAGGTATTCCCCTTGATTGGCATTCCTAGGCCTCATGACTAGCTTTTGTGCATAATTGGCAAGTCACACTTAACAGAGGACATTCACTTACTATATGCCCTTGCTTGCTGCACATGGAACACCAAAGTCCACTCTTGATGCCACCCTCTTTGAGTTCCTGTAGCTCCTGTCGCAGTTGGGCCAATTCCTCTGCTTGGGCCTCCTCCTCCTTTTGGAGCTTTAATGCTTCAATCTCCCTTCGCAACTGAGTAACAGCATTCTCCTCCTCTTTGTGGGGCTTATTCCTTTCTAAGCCCTCCAGCTCTTTCCTTAGCTAGATTACTGGATCCTCCATTTCTGATGAATATGGTAGTTGAGAAGAAGTCGCTCCATATTGTTGCCTTATCTGTTCCAATCTTGTAGCTGTGTTGATGAATTCCTCTATGGAGGCTGTAGGCAATACTACTTCCTTGATTTTGCATTGGGTGGCCACTGGAAGTGGCTTAGCTAACCATTTCTTAACAAAAAAATCATATGCTGGGTCTGATAATTTAGCCATTAGTGCCTTGGCCCTAGTCACAAACTCTGGGAACTTTTCACCTAGACCCAATCTCAAATTCTCTAATTCCTCTATGATGATCTCTGCAGTATTTCCATGCTGAAATTGATTTTTGAATGCATGTTTCATTATGTCCCAAGTTGTAAAATGATTCTCAGCAAACTGGCTAAACCATTTATCTGCTAATCCTTCTAATGTGTCAGGGAAGAGTATCAAAAAGGTATCCTACCTACCCATTAAGCCTGTAGATTTGCATAGTGTCAAAAACCTTCTAATATGCTCGTCAAGATCTTCCTGAGCTAAGCCTTTGAAAGAGGGAAATTTTATATTTAATCTTGATAGTAAGGTTTCCAAGTCTACTTGACCAGCCATGCTCCTTACTGATGAAGTTGATTAAAGTGGACTAGATGATCTTCTAACAGCCTTCCTTCTTGTTTGCTTGCAGGTGACCCTCAATGTTTGGGACTAGGTTGCGGTCATGGGCTGTTCATAGTCCTCTTAGTATGAGATAATTGATAAGAATATTACTTGTTTACTGAAGTAGTACTGTTGACACTGTAATATTTCTCTCCAACTGTAATATATCTTCTCCTATGCTCAAATCTCTTTGGATGTCCCACCGTGCGTGCCAAATTTTGTTGGGAGATTCTTGCACAGGAAGGGATTTGAGTGTCTGTAGGAGAAATGGTGAAGATAAGAAGAGAAAATACACACTAGAAGCCTCCAAGGGATTGGTTGCTGTCGGCCTGCTCTGCACCAAACCTCCACCTTCTCCAAGCCTGCACTTGTGCACACCTTGCACCAAGCTTCCACTAAGGGGGAGGGATGGGTACCTTCTGTCGGCACATGCACACTTCAATAAGACCTTGGGATCTTTGGGAGACTAGCTTAACACTCCTCTGCACACTTCCTTGGTCACTCTTCATGCACACCTTGCACTTCACTTCTCTGCGTTGTCGAGAAGAAGGAGGTCGGGCAGGAAGCCGGCGCTGGGGTTGGATCAGACCCTTTTTACTGGTGTGTGCCCGTTCCCGCTGTCCTGTGAGCGGCGTCTGCGCACTGGGCGCCTCGCCTAAACTCTCTGGAGTGTGGGATCCTCGTAGGGCCCCTGCCCCTCAAAAGCTGACGAGATGTGCATGCGTACGCATGGGACCGTAGGCGTCAGGAAAGAGACAATCGGATACAGCAGTAATACACGGGATGTAGACGAAGCTCAATGATGCGATCAAAAAGTAACCGAAGTAGTCCAATCAAATCTCAGTAATACAGTGATGCCCGCTACAGTGCGGGTCCGCGATACAAAAATCCGCTATAGTGCGGAACAGGTGAATACAAATATATGCCACCGCTACAGTGCCGATCGGCCGCATACAATATGCCTCTTGCTACAGTGCGAAAAGACCCCCAGGATCTTCGGCTTCAGTCTTCACGGATGGATCTTTTCTTCACTTTGGGTCTTCGGTCTTCAGTCAAAGCTTCTCTTCAAGTCCTTTTTTTTTAAATCATTATCTTCACTTCATAAACCGCAATAGCCTCCAATCACGCAGTAACCTAGTAGAAAGATCCAAAAGTAAGACCCACGGGGTGGGGGTTATCATGTTAGTACACTTTAAACTTTCAAACAATTTTCGATGTCAGCTCTTAAGTTGTGATATGAACATAATAATTGCGATGTGAACAAGTTGAAAAGAGCTACTGCGATTCATGGTTGTACATAAGCACCTAGGTACAGTGAACTCTTTTCTTTCGTTATGGTGATTGAAAGAAAATGTTTTTAAATATGAACACTATATAAAGAGTGGAAGTGAACACATGTTAACTGAACCAAACGCCTTTGTAAATTAATATGTTTCCTTTGGACGCACATTTACTATCAGAATACATTTTGTAGAATCGAATATTGTTGTTAAAGTACAATTACATTTTTGCAAGTCCTAAGCGTATTGACTAATCAGAACGTTTGCTTTTATAAGCGTTTTAGTGCCATCGTTTTTCATGCAGAAGGGATGGCTAAGAAACTTTCTGAATCCATTGTCTTGCAAAGTTTCGAGGATGTCGCCAAACAGAAGTATTAACACAGAATTTTATCAACACATAATAAGCATATGTAATACATAAATGCGTTGAGTAATATCAATTACACCGCCATTCTTCCCTTCACCGCCTTCTTTTCAATGAAATTCCTACAACATCAACTATGGCATCTCTCTCTTTCTCTGACGACTTCGCCCTTTCTCTCTCTACGCGCGCCGCCAATTGTCTGCTGCACTGCTGTTATCTGTCTCTCTCATCGTCGTGTGAAAAGCCCACGAGGAGCTCTTCCACATATCTCTCTCTCGGTCGGAAATCTCCGGATTCGCCTGCATCATTCAAGTCTATGCGACAGACTCTCTCTCTGTGCCGGATTATGCTACAACCGCCGCGTGGGTATTGTCAGCCTTCTCTCTCAATTCTCTCCCTCCCTGTGTACTACATCGACATTCTCTCTCTCAATTCTCTCTCCCGCGTGCTATGGCCTGCTGTCGTGTCTGAACAGACACGATAATTACGCCCACGAAAATCTCTCTCCTCCAACTTTTTCTGCAACCGGAGAGACATCCATCTATTCTCTCTCTGCGCATAGTGAAACGGCAGAGACCAATTGAACAAAACGTCGCCATGATGAGAAACATGACGCAGAACAATCACCTGCTTCCCAGCTACTCCAGCTACTAGGATGCAAATTTCCCCATGGAGGAGTCGAAGAAATCTAATCTCAATGTTCGTACTAAACTTTATGGCTCTCTCTCTCCCTCTCAATGAACTACCGTAATGTATGAAAAAGAACATGAATGAACACAAACGGACAAGGAGCATACCTGGTAGGAAGATCCAAAAGTAAGATCCACGGGAGGAACAAATGAGGCTAGGCCACCTATTTATAGGTCTCCCCCTCTCTAAGACTTCTCTAGAATCTTCTAACCTCCTTATCTAATTTTCTATTTCGAGAATCATCTTGAATGTTTATTTTCTATTTTGGGAAAATTCCATCTCTTAATTCTATTTTTGGTTTTTCCTCTTTTTATTTTTCAATTTTTCTTTTTCTATTTTTGGTTCTTTTTCTTTTTCTCTTTTTATTTTTCTTAAATTAACATTTGCTTTCACACTTTATACACAAATTAAATAAATTCCAAGGGCTAGACTTATGGTAAATGACAAAACTAAGGTTCACCTAGGGTTTCCATGGGGCTAGACTTAGCTTCATGGACTGTTTACAAAACCACATGGTTTTGTATCTCACAGTCAATCAAATCGTTAAAACATGCATATAGTATCTCACCTACAAAACTCATAAAATCAATGAACTTTGAAAAAAAAACAGGCACACTTCCCTGCGGAATTTCATCCCGACAGCGTCGCACACTGTGTGTCCCTTACACTTCTCTCTCTTGCTCCCCTTAGACTATGCGTACTCCTGCTTACTCCAAAATGGTTCAAGAATAGTCCTTGCCTTGAGTTGAGTGTCGATTCCTGTACGCTCCTAACTGCAAGAGTATCTTGGTGCTCACTTTGATGTCCCAAGATTGTCTCTCCAAGTGGAAGCCAACGAATCCGTGTTTTGTTCTGTAGTGACTTTAGACTAAAACAAAATTTTTTTAATTGGGGGGGCATACTTTCACTTCTGCGTACGCTGCCCCTTCACATACCTTCACATTTTCCTTTCAAGTCTTCCCTTTTGCACATAAGAGAGGGTTCACCTGAACCTTCCAAAACACTTCCAAAACACTTTGGACCTTAGGGAAATTAGAGAAATACCTCTGCAACCTGCAACCCACTTTCTCCAATTCACCCTTTGTGGACAATTAATTGTGCACTACCTGTGCACTTTGACACCTACACTTTAGCACTTTGACTTTGCACCTATTGACTTTGACATTCACATTGTTGACTTTGAAAAGTTTGACATTGATCTTTTGACTTTGACTACAGTTGACTTTGACTATGATTGACTTTGACCAATATTACTTTTATGGGCTCAACAACAGGTGAAGAAAGGATGTGAGATTCTCTTCAGATAGAGAAACTAGATAGAGAGAAATATCCAGCATGGTCAATGAGGATGGAAGCTCATCTTATGAGCAAAGACTTGATAGGTTATATTACAGGTGAAGAAGAAAAGCCTCAGTTCAGAGATCCTAGTGTTGCAACTAGGGAGGAATTATCAGATTTGAAGACTTGGATGAAGAGAGATGCTCAAGCTAGGAGCATTATCTACATGGCAGTTAATGACTACTTGCTACCTCACATTAGAGGTCTTGAAAGTGCAAGTGATATATGAAATGCTTTGGAGGAGCATTTCCAAAACACCACAAAGTCAAGGAAGGCATCCTTGTGGGCAGAATTTACCACATTCAAGAAGAAGGCCTCTCAATCCATCTCAGATTATGTAACAAGAATGAAGGACATTGCAGATGCTTTAGGAGCAATTGATGAAGATATTGAGGAGGATAAATTGGTAAGGCAAATCCTCACAGGTTTGAGAGGTGATGACAAATGGAAGCCAGTTATTTTATCTACTGAATTATCACTAGATCATTTTACTCCTTATTTAAATCAGTTGCTAGGACACATATTAACCTTTGAGCAGGATGTCAAAGGTGAAAGTGATAAAAGTGCAAGTCAAACAATGTATTCAAAGGATAAGAAGAAGAATAGAAAAGGGAAGCTACAAGCAAATGAAGATGAAGGTACAACTAGCCAAGCTAACTTCCTAAGAGGAAGAGGAGGTGGCAAAGGTAGAGGAAGAGGCAGAAGTAATAAAGATGGAGGCAAAGCTTGTTGGATTTGTGGTAAGACAAATCATTTAGCTAATGATTGTTGGCATAATACTCAGAATAATGGTGGATATAATGAGAACTTTAATTCAAGAGGAAGAGGTGGCAGAAATCAAAGAGGTAATTTCAGAGGTAGAGTTAGTAGAGGTTACTTTGGAAGAAATGCAGGTAGAGGATTCCAAATGTCACGAGGAAGGAGATAAGGAAGAGAGCTCACACACACAGTCTCACTCTCAAAGAGAAGCACACACACAGATTGAGGCAAGGAAGAATGATCTTCTTCTATTACATAAAAGGAATGTACAAGAATGACCTAAAAACAAGAATACAACCAGTGCAATATATAAAGACCAGTACATAAGGAAAAACCTAATGTCCACAAATGAGTGAGCTAGCAAGAAACAAATGTGCCATCACTCTCGGTAGATAAATCTAATAAAGCTCAATGAAGTATCCCTGACATATACCGGTGTGACCACTATACATGTCAGAGAAACGAAAAACTGGTACGTGTCATCCTGGATCATCACATGTTGAGCTTGATATCTCAACACTCCCCCTCAAGCTCAATGCCATATCGTGTAATCCAAGCATCTTCCGAAACTTCTTCAACTTCTCAGCTCCAAGTGCTTTGGTGAAAATATCAGCAACCTGCTCATCTGTTCTCACACAAACAAGATCAATATCACCTGCTAATACCTTCTCTCTGATGAAGTGATAATGTACCTCGATATGCTTTGTTCTAGCATGGAAAACAGGGTTCTGTGCTAACTGTATGCTGCTAAGATTATCACAATAGATAGTGATAGGCTTTTGCACTTCCACACCTAAATCTGCAAGTAACATTTCCAGCCATGACGCCTCACATGCTGCCATTGCAGCACCTCTGTACTCAGCCTCTGTACTCGACAAAGCAACAGTGGGTTGCTTCTTACTGCTCCATGTAATAGCTGCACCTCCAAGTGAGAAAAGAAAGCCACTAGTAGATCTTCTATCTGGAGTATTACCAGCCCAATCTGCATCGGTGTATCCATGAACCTGCAAATCTACACCAGCTTCATAAAACAATGCATAATCCAAAGTAGCACTCACATAACGTAGAGTGCGCCTCAAAGCATCCAAATGTGGCTTCCTCGGAACCTGCATAAACTGACTTTCAAGTCCAACAGTGTAGCTTAAATCAGGCCTTCTAATTGTAAGATATATAAGACTTCCCACAATTTTCCTGTACATAGTAGCATTTTCCAATGCTTCACCTGGTGTAGTATCCAATTTCAAATTCTGATCTAAAGGCATAGAAATTGGCTTACAATCAGCCATACCATACTTTTGGAGCATATTCAAGGCATATTACCTTTGCGATATCCATATACATGTTTGTGTATGTATAAACTCAATGCCCAAGAAATAGCGCAACACACCAAGATCTTTCATGTCAAATTCCTGCATAAGAAGTTTCTTTACCTCTTTGATGCTTTCTTCATTATCACCACCTACAATCAGATCATCAACATAAATAGCCACAATAGTGATGCCATCATCAGTCTTCCTTGCATATAGTGAATGATCTGCATCACACATAGAAAACCCAATGTTGGTTAAGTAATCAACAATCCTTGCATGCCATGCACGCGGAGCCTGCTTCAGCCCATACAAAGCCTTTTGCAACCTGCAAACATATTCTGGATGCTTTGAATCTTCATATCCTTGTGGCTGGTCCATATATACTTCTTCGTGTAACTCACCATGTAGGAAAGCATTCTTCACATCCATCTGATGCAAAGTCCATCCTTTTGCTGTAGCTAATGCAACAAGTGTTCTAACAATAGACATTTTAGCTACAGGGCTGAATGTTTCCTCATAATCAATGCCATCTGTCTGTGCATAAAATTTTGCTACCAATCGTGCTTTATACCTGCTTATGCTACCATCAGCATTATGCTTTACCTTGTAAACCCATTTGCAGCCTCTGGATTTCTTTCCTTGCGGCAATGGAACCAGCTTCCATGTATCATTTTCATAAAGTGCAGCCATCTCCTCATCCATAGCTTTTTCCCAATCTGCATTACAAATTGCATCTTCAAAACAAGAAGGTTCAGCATCTTGTATTACCTTTGTCATGTAGGCACAATGGCGAGCCATGTAACTATCATATGTCAATCGTTGCACTAAATTACGCATCCTCCCAGATCTTCTTGGTCCTGGGTCACTTCTTCTTGTATCATCTGCATGTGCCCTTCTTACTTCTGGAGTCTTCACAGAGGGCAATCCAAGTTCCTCATCAAGACTCTTTTCTGAACCGCTTGAATCTCCATCAACGTCTTCAAAACCTGCACCTGTTTTACTACCAGCAGAAAGCTTTTCTTTACCTTTCTTGGATGTATTTGATGAATTTGCTGGACTGAAATTTCCACGCAATCTTCCACTCCATGGATTTGAGTTGGAACTATTGCTTGGTGATGCATCCGGTCCACTCAAAACTTGAGATTCTACACTAGATTTTTCAGCATTTTCTTTGTCATTTGGTTCAAGATTTAGTCCTTCTTTGGCATCTGCATAGAAGCTTGACATTTCATCAAATACCACATCTCTGCTCACCTTCACCTGTCGTGTGAGTGGGTTATAACATTTGTACCCCTTTTGCTCAAGGGAATATCCAATGAAGACACAATTTTCTGCTTTCGGATCAAGCTTCGTCCTCAACTCATCTGGAACATGTACATATGCAATACATCCAAAAACTTTCAGATGTGATAAGTTTGGCTTTTTACCTGTAAACTTCTCTTCAGGTGTAACTTAATGTACAGCAGCAGTCGGAGTTTTGTTCATGATACAGCAGTATGCACAGCTTCTGCCCAATAACAATGAGGCATATTCTTCTCAGCCATCAAGGCTCTTGCTATTTCTGCAATATGTCTATTTTTGCGTTCAGCAACACCATTCTGTTGTGGTGTGTACCTGCATGAAAACTGACGCCGAATTCCATGATTGTTTAGAAAACTGCTGAACTCATTTGACATGTATTCACCTCCTCCATCAGATCTTAATGTTTGAATGTACTTCCCTGTCTGCTTTTCCACCATAACTTCAAAATTCTGGAAGTGAGTAAACACCTCGCTCTTCTCTTTCATGAAATATACCCATACTTTGCGTGTATGGTCATCAATGAAAGTAACATAAAACCTGCAACCACTCATAGATGTGGTCTTTGCTGGACCCCAAACATCTGTATGTACTACTTCTAGTACATTCTCACTAACATGCTTGTCATGTGGAAATGATGCTCTTGATTGTTTACCAAATTGACATGCTGCACATACCTTTTGCATTTCTGCAACTTTGAAATTTGGTAGTCCATGGACAATCTCCTTTGACTGCATCAGTTTCAGCCTTTGCAAGTTTGCATGTCCAATCCGTTTGTGCCATATCTCTATATCTGCCATAACTCTTGCACCTTTTGCAAACATGGCTGCATTCATTTCAGGAATCTTCACATTTAAGGTGAACATCCTATCCACTTTGTTTCCTTTGGCAACCAATCGTCCATCCTGCTTGTACTCTTCTACATATAATCCATCAGCATTGAACCTGACTTGTAATCCCTGGTCAACCATTTGTCCAACAGATACCAGATTCTTCGTTATATTTGGAACATGCAGCACATCAGCAAGATGTTTTACCTTTCCATCCTGCATAGACAATGCTATGTTTCCTGTATGCTCAATAGGATGCGATGTGTCATCACCTGTTTCAACATATCTAGGAACTGACATTTTCTGCAAACTACTAAACCATTCTGCATGACTGGTCATGTGATTTGAAGCACCTGAATCAACATACCAGACATTATCATTCGATTTTGAAACACCAGCAGACATCGTATTCATCATGTGATGTTGAACCATAAACAGCTTCTTAGAATCATCTGCACTTGTGGATGCATAGTTGTTTTGCTGCCTTCCGTTATTTTGATTCTTTAACCTGCAATCACGTTCAAAGTATCCAGGTTTACCACAATTCCAACATCCTTTACTATCATTACCTGAATCATTTCTTTGGAAATTTCTGCGACCTCTTTGGCTCCCCCTGCCTCGAAACTGTCCTCTTCCTCCTGCATGATTCTGTTGATGACCTTGGTCTTGGTTACTGTTTCCTCTTCCACTTCCAAAACCTCTACCTCTGCCTCTTCCTCTGCCAGAGTAGAATACCTGCTCAGAACTGGGCTTTCCTTGGGAGTTTGAATCCTCACCAAGATTCTTTTCTTCAATGATCAGCATAGAGACCAATCAGGAAAATTCGGAATATTTTCCCTGGTCTGTATAGAAGTTCTGAACTGCTTATATGTAGCTCCTAAACCACGAAGGCACACTTCCACCTTATCATCATCATCTACATTCACGCCAATAGATGCAAGTGACTCACATATGCTTTTGATTTTTAGAGTGTAGTCACTTATCGACATGCTCTTTTTCTCCAATGTATGCAGCTCGTTCTTGAGTTGCAATTTCCGTGCCTTTGTATTGGTCTCGTACAAAGTGACCAAACTGTTCCAAGCCTCTTTTGGAGTCTTGGCATCCTATATGTGTCCAATCATGCTATCTTGTATGCTAACAGATAACCAATACATTACCTTTCGTGCTCCTTGATTCCATTCCTCATATGCTCTTAACTGTTCTGCAGTCCGATTCCTTTCTGGTAACTGCGGAGCATTTTCATTCTCTCCTTCAATGTACTTCCAGTAGCCTTTTCCCATCAGGAAATTCGTCATTCTGAATCTCCAAGCATGGAAGTTGTTCTTGTCTAGCTTATCGCTCATAAGCTGACTCATTCCATCTACGTTTGCCATTTCTGCAACAATTCACAACACCGCAACACACTACAAGCAGCACTTCTGCTTGAACATTCTCGCACTATGACGTGACAGTTCGATCTCAGAAAAACACAGTTTTCGTGTATCAACAGTACACGGAATCGCTTGAAATTCTGAATCTGGAATATATGAGTGTCACCAAACACAACGCAAGTTACAGTTTCTGAAACTGACCTGGTTTTTCTGTGGGCCCCACCTTGCGGGCTCGAAACGGAGGTCGAGATGGTTCTGAAATTTGTGGGCCCCACCTTGTGGGCCCCACCTTCACGACGATTTTCGTAGCAAATGGAGGCCGTTTGTGAAATCACGTTTTCTCCATGCCTTGCCGCGTAGTCTTCACCGTCGCCTTCTCCACGAGCTCTCTACAGCCACGCTGGCTCTGATACCATGTCACGAGGAAGGAGATAAGGAAGAGAGCTCACACACACACTCTCACTCTCAAGGAGAAGCACACACACAGATTGAGGCAAGGAAGAATGATCTTCTCATTCTTCTTCTATTACATAAAAGGAATGTACAAGAATGACCTAAAAACAAGAATACAACCAGTGCAATATATAAAGACTAGTACATAAGGAAAAACCTAATGTCCGCGAATGAGTGAGCTAGCAAGAAACAAATGTGCCATCACTCTCGGTAGATAAATCTAATAAAGCTCAATGAAGTATCCCTGACATATACCGGCGTGACCACTATACATGTCAGAGAAACGAAAAACTGGTACGTGTCATCCTGGATCATCACATGTTGAGCTTGATATCTCAACAGCAAAGTCAACAATACAACAATACCTACTACAATTATGCTTCAGATCATAAGGATTCAACATTGATAATGAATGCAACTTGTGAAAGGAAAAGTGAAACCAAAGAGTCTTCTACATTGACTTAGGGTGTAGCAATCACCTGAGTGGCAACATAGCTTTGATGACTGATTTGGAAAATAAGGTAACTAATCATGTAGTTCAAACAGGTGACAATATAAAGCATAATGTGAAGTCAATTGGATCAGTGAAGGCCAAGGATGGAAGTACTCTCTTGAGTAAGGTTTTGTATGTTCCTACAATTCCAAAGAATCTAATAAGTGTAGGAAAAATTGTTGAAAAAGGTTATGAAGTTAGGTTCACTAATGAAGGAGTTTTTGTGGAAGACCCTAGGAATGGGTATAAACAAATTGTTTCAGGGAAGAAAGATGGAAGACTCTTCACATTGAAGATTCAAGGTAACATTGGTCATTCCTTGTACACCTATGGAGGACATAGAATCTCAGAGTTAGATCTTTGGCACAAAAGGCTTGGACATTTTAATGAAAGAGGTATTAAAGATATGGTTAACAATGGTTCAGTGCTTGCATTGTGTAACGTTGCAGGTCAACATATGACATATAGATGTGAGGCATGTCAATCAGGTAAGGCTCATAAGCAATCTTATTCCAAGCATGGTTTTATGTATTTAGAGAAGCTTGAGTTGGTACACACAGATGTGTGGGGACCATCAAAGGATTTTAGTATCAATGGTTCAAGGCATTATGTGATTTATGTTGATGATGCTACCAGATGGATCACTATCTATGTGATCAAAGATAAGTCAGAGGTATTCAATACATTCAAACATTATCATGTGTATGCAAAGAGAATTACACGTCAAAAGTTGAAGAGACTAAGGTCAGATGGAGGGGGAGAGTATGTCTCTAATGAGTTCAGTGATTACTTGTGGAATGCAGGTATAAAAAGGGAAATTACTTGTAGGTACTCTCCTCAACAAAATGGTGTAGCAGAAAGGAGGAATAGAACTCTTGTTGAGTTTACAAGATCCATGATGAAGGAGAAAAATTGCCCAAATTATTTGTGGGTTGAGGCTGTAAATATAGCCACATAGTTGGTCAATAGATTACCATGTAAAGCTTTGCAGGGTATGACACCATATGAGGCATGGTGGGGTAGGACACCTACTCTATATCATTGCAAAGTATTTGGATGTTTGGCATATGCATATGTGCCATCTCAATTGAGGAATAAATTGGAACCTAAAGCTGAAAATATGTGTTCATGGGATATGATGATAAGCAGATGGGATATAGGTTGTGGAGTCCATCCACAAAACAATTCCTTGTGTCTAAGGATGTTACATTTGATGAGCAAGGTACTTGGTATGCAGGTACACTTAATGTTCATGTAGGTGATGAAGAAATTGTGAATCAAAAGAAAGGTAAATCAAAGGTTTAGATATTTGGTGAAGATAGAGAACATTGAAGTACAGGTTGAAGTTGAAGAAGTGCCAAGGTTTGATCCAGAATGTGATGAACCAGAAACCTCAAGAAGTGGAGAACTCAGAAGGTCATCAAGACACAAATGGTAACCTACAAGGTATAGCTATGACACTTCTTTTTTGGCTACCAAAGATTATGCTTATATGGTAAAGGTAGATGAAGACCCTTGTACATATGAAGATGCAAAAGGTAAGGAAAATTGGGAGAAGGCTATGCAGAAAGAGTATGATGCATTGATGGAGAATCAGACATGGGATTTGGTTCCTAAACCAAATAGTCAGAAGATCATTCGATGCAAATGGGTCTACAAGACAAAGAGTTTTGCAGATGGAAGTGTGTCTAGGTATAAAGCTAGACTTGTTGTGAAAGGGTTTGCTTAGACATATGGTATAGATTATGATGAGACCTATAGTCCTGTGGCAAAGATGACAACCATCAGAACACTCATAGCCATTGCTGCATGTAAAGGTTGGAAATTATGTCAACTAGATGTGAATACAAGGATTCAAAAATGAAAGGTATCCAGATCATATATGTAAGCTCAAGAGAGCTTTGTATGGTTTGAAGCAAGCCCCAAGGGCATGGAATTGTAGATTTGTGAAGTTCTTGAAGGAACTTGGTTTTCAAGTATCTAAAGCAGATAGTAGCTTGCTTGTTAAAGCAAGTGATGATGGGTTCATTTACATGTGCATATATGTTGATGATATAATTCTTACACGTACAGATGAGAAAGGCATTCAAAGCCTAAAGAAGAAAATGGAGAAAGAGTTCAAGATTAGTGACTTGGGAGACTTGTCATATTTCTTGGACATGGAGATCTCATACACTCAACATGGAGTGTATGTAACTCAAGAAAGGTATTTGAAAAACTTGTTGATCAAGTTTAAGATGAATGATTGTAGGGTAGCACCTAATCCAATGGAGGTGAATCACAATTGAGCAGATATGGTGGAGAAGAGTTCAAGGACATGAAGCTATAGCAAAGTTTGGTTGGTAGTCTGATCTATGCTACATTAATTAGGCCTGATTTGTCATATGCAGTTGGAGTATTATCTCAATTCATGCATTGTCCTAGGAAATAACATTGGATTGAAGGACAAAGAGTGTTGAGCTACATTAAGGGTACAATCAAAGAGGATTTGTATTATGGTTTTACATCAGATACAAACATCAAGATATATAGTGATACATATTGGGCAGGTAATCCTGATGATAGGAGATCAACTAATGGATACTTGTGTTATGTAGGAGATAAGTTTATTTCATGGTGTTCAAAGAAGCAACACACAATTGCTTTATCATTCACAGAGGCTGAGTACAAAGGTATGGTTGAACCTGCAAAGGAAGTGATATGGCTTAAGACTCTTATGAAGAGTTTTGACATCACTCAGAGTGCACCCACTATTCATGGAGATAACATGAGTTCATTATATTTGGCTGCTAATCCTGTTTTCCATGCCAAAACTAAAACATTGAGATTCAGTATCACTTTCTAAGAGATAAGGTGATGGATAAAGAGATTGAAGTAATACATACTTCAACAAAAGATCAGATAGCTGATATGCTAACCAAGAGCTTGGATGGACCAAAGCTATAGAGATTCAAAGATAGTGCAGGTATAAAGAAGATAGAGAAAACCTCAATTGATGATTGGGGGGGAGCTATCGGTGCAGGACAATCAACAATTGAAGTTTTGATGAAGGTTTAAACTCAAAGACTGAAGAAAAGATCCAGATATGAAGCATGAAGAAAGTACATGTTCAGAGAATGAAGATGTGTATACATATGTACATTAATTTAGAGTTAGCTCACTTATACTTTTGTATGGTCATGAGCTTGTAAATATTTGCCTATATATACAAGGAAAAATGTTGGGGCAAATATGAGAGAGTGTGTGAGAACAAGAATTGAAGAGAATTAGAAGTCATTAGACACTTGTGAATCTATCTACTCTTTGAACATGTACTTTTGTTCATGCTTCATATCTGGATCTTTTCTGCAGTCCTTGAGTTTAAAACTTCATCAAAACTTCAATTGTTGATTGCCCTGCACCAACTGCTCCCCCTCAATCATCGATTGAGGTTTTCTCTATCTTCTTTATACCTGCCATGTCTTTGAATCTGTGTAGCTTTGGTCCATCCAAGCTCTTGGTTAGCATATCAGCTATCTGATCTTTTGTTGAAGTATGTATTACTTCAATATCTTAATCCATCACCTTCTCTCTTAGAAAGTGATACTGAATCTCAATGTGTTTAGTCTTGGCATGAAAAACAGGATTAGCAGCCAAATACAATGAACTCATGTTATCTCCATGAATAGTGGGTGTACTCTGAGTGATGTCAAAACTCTTCATAAGATTCTTAAGCCATATCACTTCCTTTGCAGCTTCAACCATACCTTTGTAGTCAGCCTCTATGGATGATAAAGCAACTCTGTGTTGCTTCTTTGAACACCATGAAATTAACTTATCTCCCACATAACACAAGTCTCCATAAGTTGATCTCCTATCATCAGGATTACTTGCCCAATCTATATCACTATATATCTTGATGTTTGTATCTGATGTAAAACCATAATACAAACCCTCTTTGAGTGTACCCTTAATGTACCTCAACACTCTTTGTCCTGCAATCCAATGTTCTTTCCTAGGACAATGCATGAATTGAGATAATACTCCAACTGCATATGACAAATCAGGCCTAGTTAATGTAGCATAGATCAGACTACCAACCAAAATTTGATATAGCTTCATGTACTTGAACTCTTCTCCACCATATCCGCTCAATTTGTGATTCAGCTCCATTGGATTAGGTGCTACCCTACAATTATTCATATTAAACTTGATCAACAAGTTTTTCAAATACATTTCTTGAGTTACATACACTCCATGTTGAGTTTATGAGATCTCCATGCCCAAGAAATATGAAAAGTCTCCCAATTCACTAATCTTGAACTCTTTGTCCATTTGCTTCTTTAGGCTTTGAATGCCTTTCTCATCTGTACCTGTAAGAATTATATCATCAACATATATGCACATGTAAATGAACCCATCATCACTTGCTTTAACAAGCAAGCTACTATCTGCTTTAGATACTTGAAAACCAAGTTCCTTCAAGAACTTCACAAGTCTATAATTCCATGCCCTTTGGGCCTGCTTTAAACCAGACAAAGCTCTCTTGAGCTTACATACATGATCTGGATACCTTTCATTTCCGAATTCTTGTGGTTGCTCCATGAAAACACCATTTAGAAAAGCATTCTTCACATCTACTTGACATAAATTCCAGCCTTTACATGCAGCAATGGCTATGAGTGTTCTCATGGTTTTCATCTTTGCCACAGGACTATAGGTCTCATCATAATCTATACCATATGTCTGAGCAAACCCTTTCACAACAAGTCTAGCTTTATACCTACACACACTTCCATCTGCAAACCTCTTTGTCTTGTAGACCCATTTGCATCGAATGCTCTTCTGACTATTTGGTTTAGGAACCAAATCCCATGTCTGATTCTCCATCAATGCATCATACTCTTCCTGCATAGCCTTCTCCCAATTTTCCTTACCTTTCTCCTCTTCATATGTAGAAGGGTCTTCATTTGCCTTTACCATATAAGCATAGTCTTTGGTAGCCAAAAAAGAAGTGTCATAGCTATACCTTGTAGGTTTCCATTTGTGTCTTGATGACCTTCTGAGTTCTCCACTTCTTGAGGTTTCTTGTTCATCACATTCTGGATAAAACCTTGGAACTTCTTCGACTTCAACATGTACTTCAATGTTCTCCTCTTCACCAAATATTTGAACCTTTGATTTACCTTTCTTTTGATTCACAATTTCTTCATCACCTGCATGCACATTAAGTGTACCAGCATACCAAGTACCTTGCTCATCAAATGTAACATCCTTAGACACAAGGAATTGTTTTGTGGATGGACTCCACAACCTGTGTCCCATCTGCTTATCATCATATCCAATGAACACATATTTTTCAGCTTTAGGTTCCAATTTATGCCTCAATTGAGATGGCACATATGCATATGCCAAACATCCAAATACTTTGCAATGATCTAGAGTAGGTCTCTTACCCCACCATGCCTCATATGGTGTCATAACTTGCAAAGCTTTACATGGTAATCTATTGACCAAATATGTGGCTTTATTTACAGCCTCGGCCCACAAATAATTTGGGTAATTTTTCTCCTTCATCATGGATCTTGCAAACTCAACAAGAGTTCTATTCCTCCTTTCTACTACACCATTTTGTTGAGGAGAGTACCTGCAAGTAATTTCCCTTTTTAAACCTGCATTCCACAAGTAATCACTGAACTCATTAGAGAAATACTCTCCCCCTCCATCTGACCTTAGTCTCTTCAACTTTTGACCTGTAATTCTCTCTAGATACACATGATAATGTTTGAATGTATTGAATACCTCTAACTTATCTTTGATCACATAGACAGTGATCCATCTAGTAGCATCATCAACATAAATCACATAAAACCTTGAACTATTGATACTGAAATCCTTTGATGGTCCCCACACATCTGTGTGTACCAACTCAAGCTTCTCTGAATACATAAAACCATGCTTGGAATAAGATTGCTTATGAGCCTTACCTAATTGACATGCCTCACATCTGTATGTCATATGTTGACTTGCAGCATTAGGCAATCCAAGCACTGAACCATCGTTAACCATATCTTTAATACCTCTTTCATTAAAATGTCCAAGCCTTTTGTGCCAAAGATCTAACTCTAAGATCTTATGTCCTCCATAGGTGTACAAGGCATCACCAATGTTACCTTGAATCTTCAATGTGAAGATTCTTCCTTCTTTCTTCCTTGAAACAATTTGTTTATACCCATTGCTAGGGTCTTCCACAAAAACTCCTCCATTAGTGAGCCTAACTTCATAACCTTTTTCAACAATTTGTCCTACACTTATCAGATTCTTTGCAATTGTAGGAACATACAAATCCTTACTCAAGAGAGTACTTCCATCCTTGTTCTTCACTGATCCAATTAACTTCACATTATGCTTTGTATTGTCACATGTTTGAACTACATGATTAGTTACCTTATTTTCCAAATCAGTCATCAAAGCTATGTTGCCACTCAAGTGATTGCTACACCCTAAGTCAATGTAGAAGACTCTTTGGTCTTCACTTTGCCTTTCACAAGTTGCATTCATTATCAATGTTGAATCCTCCTTTTGATCTGAAGCATAATTGTAGTAGGTATTGTTGTATTGCTGACTTTGGAATCCTCTTCCTGCATTTCTTCCAAAGTAACCTCTAATACCTCTACCTCTAAAATTACCTCTTTGATTTTTGCCACCTCTTCCTCTTGAATTAAAGTTCTGATTATATCCACCATTATTCTGAGTATTATGCCAACAATCATTAGCTAAATGATTTGTCTTACCACAAATCCAACAAGCTTTGCCTCCATCTTTATTACTTCTGCCTCTTCCTCTACCTTTGCCACCTCCTCTTCCTCTTGGGAAGTTAGCTTGGCTAGTTGTACCTTCAGCTTCATTTTCTTGTTGCTTCCCTTTGTTGTTCTTCTTCTTATCCTTTGAATACATTGCTTGACCTGCACTTTTATCACTTTCACCTTTGACATCTTGCTCAAAGGTTAACATGTGTCCTAGCAACTAATTTAAATCAGGAGTAAAATGATCTAGTGATAATTAAGTAGACAAAATGAATGGCTTCCATTTGTCAACACCTCTCAAACCTGTGAGGATTTGCCTTACCAACTTATCCTCCTCAATATGTTCATCAACTGCTCCTAATGCATCTGCAATGTCCTTCATTCTTGTTACATAATTTGAGATGGATTGAGAGGCCTTCATCTTGAATGTGGTAAATTCTACCCACAAGGATGCCTTCCTTGACTTTGTGGTGTTTTGGAAATGCTCCTCCAAAGCATTCCATATATCACTTGCACTTTCAAGACCTCTAATGTGAGGTAGCAAGTAGTCATTAACTACCATGTAGATAATGCTCCTCGCTTGAGCATCTCTCTTCATCCAAGTCTTCAAATTTGATAATTCCTCCCTAGTTGGAACAGTAGGATCTCTAAACTGAGGCTTTTCTTTTTCAACTGTAATGAGCATCTCTCTTCATCCAAGTCTTCAAATTTGATAATTCCTCCCTAGCTGGAACAGTAGGATCTCTAAACTGAGGCTTTTCTTTTTCAACTGTAATATAACCTATCCAGT
>CM035408.1:153869009-153921509 GCA_020310875.1 Ceratopteris richardii | reverse complement strand
AACTAAGTCTAGCCCCATAGAGACCCTAGGTTGGAACCTTAGTTTTATCACTTACCATAAGCCTAGCCCTTGGAATTTAATTAATTTGTGTATAAAGTGTGAAAGCAAACCTTAATTTAAGAAAAATAAAAAGAGAAAAAGAAAAAGACCCAAAAATAGAAAGAAGAAAATCAAAAAGATAAAAAGAAGAAATACCAAAAATAAAAGTAAGAGGGCATTTCCCAAAAATAGCAGAAGTACATGCAAGGTGATCTAAAATTAGAAAGTTGGTTAAGGAGGTTAGAAGTTTCTACAGGAAAGTCCAAGGGGGGGAGGCCTATAAATAGATGGCTAAACTCATTTGTTCCTCCTCGTGGATCTTGATTGTGGAACTTCTTTCCAGGTATGCTTCTTTTCCATTTCTGTTCATGTTCATTTTCTTGCTCGTGCTTTACGATAGCGCATCTAAGGAGAGAGAAAGATCCGATTAGCTATAGAGGAATTCACATGAGCTTAAGAGCTTACATGCTTTCAAAGAAGAGGGTAGCTTATGGGGATAGCAGGTATGGAGGTAGAGAGAGAGAGAGAGAGAGAGAGAGAGAGAGAGAGAGAGAGAGAGAGAGCAAGTCAAAAGCACACAACTGCTGATGTTGGCGTAGGAGAGAGTCCGAGCGGTGTTTTTGACACGTGTATCATGGATGCACAGAGAGAGCGCATGATCACTTCCACTGATAGGCAATGAGAGAGTCTTGCGGTGTGCTTGATAGAGAGAGTTGTACTAGTCGGTGGCGAGAGACAAAAAGAGAGAGCTGTTGACAATTAGAGAGAGAGAGTCGAGAGAATTCTAGACCTGGCAGGCTGGATGATGTGCACCGAGAGAGTTGTCATGAAAAGAGAGTCATTCGGAGACAAATGGCTAGCTTGCGTGGACAACGGCTGTGGGAGCGCTATGGATGAGGAGGATTGGCGGCTGGATCACGCGCCGACATAGAGAGAGAGAGAATTGGGAGAACAACGCACAGAGGGGAAGTCGGCTACTGACGGTCTAGAAAGAGAGAGAGAGAGAGAGAGAGAGAGAGAGAGAGAGAGAGAGAGAGAGAGAGAGAGAGAGAGAGAGAGAGAGAGAGAGAGAGAGAGAGAGAGAGAGAGAGAGAGAGAGAGATGTCCGTGATGACAGCTGTGTTGAAGATAAATGTACAAGCTCATTTTCATATGAGCCATGCTTGGATAAATTTACCAACTATAAAGATAAAGGAAAAGTGGAGGAAAAAAGGAAAACATAATAAAAGAAAAAGTGTAGTCAAAATTCATGATGAGTAAGAGATACAATATGTTGCCTTGTAGTTAGGAGCATGTAGTGGAGAAAGTGGTGAGTTAAGAAGAAGGCACAAACTTCTTCACATGCTCATTGGTTATAAAGGTGAAGTGGGAGCACATTCAAAACAGGGAGAGAAAGATGCAAGAGCTCCCAGTAGTCAGATCTAGCCATTTTGTCATTTTGGTTTTCCCTTAGACTCCTTCCAACCGCACGTCAGTTTGTACACAACTCTGTTGCAGAGCTCATATCTCAGTGCATATGTAATCATTTTGTGCGTTTAAACATTCATTGTAAAGCTTATCTAGTGCACTTTTTGCATATCAAATATCTCGTCGAAATCTTATGTAGTTTGTGAGATATTAGTGAAAGAGTGAAGTCCAGTTTTTTAGTATACCTGTGTAGATAGGTAGTCTATTTTGGTCGGTTCAGTTTCCCAACCAAAACATATCCAAATTGTGTGAGTTTTGTCTTATTGGAAAGCGCTTGGCATCTACTTTCATTGTCTCAAATATCGCATTCAGATCATTCATATTCTGTGAGATATCTGTCAGAGAGTAAAGTCCAGTTTTATAGTGTACTTATGTGTGCAGGTGGTCTATCTTGATGAGTTGCATTTCCTGATCAAAACGCATCCAAATTACTTGATTTTTAGCTTGTTGGAAAGCTATTTGTGTCTACTTTCTCTGTACCAAATATCTTTCTCAAAGGATATATATTCAGAGAGCTATCAGTCCGCGAGTGAAGCTCAGTTCTTCAGCATACCTGTGTGGACAGGTAGTTCATCTTTGTCAGTTGTGTTTCCTAATCAAAACTTGTCCAAAGTAAGTTATTTATAGATTGTTAGAAATCTCTCTTTGTCTACTTTGATTGACTAAAGGCTCAAGTCCATTTGACTTTTGTATTGAGAGCAGCAAGCTATCTAAGGTGCAGCTATTTGTCCAAGTGCTGGACATACAAGGGTGGTTCACTACACATTTCCGTTGCGCATATGAGAACTCATTCTCCACAGTTGGTATCAGAGCAAACTTGGTGTTGAAGCTTCATCAACAGAGCTGGAGGTGAAGCAAAGCAAAAGAGGAGCTACAAAACAAGAAGGAGCTTCACAAACGCAAGAGCAAAGGACTATAACTATTCGAGGTAACTCTCAAAGTCTTTGATACTCTTCAATGGCTGACTTGGGTCAACAAGTAGAGAAGTTGGACACGGATAACTATCCCGTGTGGAAGTTTAGAATGAACTACCTAATGGGCAAAGGCTTATGGGGTATTGTGAGCGGCGATGATGCTCAACCTCAAATCAATCAAGCTATGGCCACCGAAGTCCAAAGGAGGCAAGCAAAAGAATGGGAAGAGAGGAATAGGAGAGTCATGTTCCTCATTTCGCAAGTCATTACTAATGCCATGGTAGGTCATATTCAACATCTAGAGAAAGCTAAGGATGCTTGGGAAGCTCTTGAAATTATGTATTCAACAAATATCAAAGCTAGGAAACTTCAACTCAAGAATGAGTTGAACACAATCAAGAAAAGTTTGAGTCAATCCATAGCTGAATATACTTTGAAGATTAAGGAGCTAAGCGATGCTTTAGCTTCTATTGGCACAACGGTTGAAGACGAAGATCTTGTGTGTTATACTCTCAATGGCTTGAGAGAAGATGAAAGATGGAAGCCTTTTATAACTTCCATTAACTTGAAAGATGCATATCCAGGTTTTGAACAACTAATCCCTCATCTTGTCACAGAAGAGCTTAGTTTTGGTGGTCCCAAAGGAAAGGACAGCCACAACCAAATGTTATATGCAGGTCGAGGTAAAGGAAGAAACTCAAGAGGAGGCTCAAGAGGAAGAGGAAGAGGTCACAACCACTCCAACTACAATCAAAACAATTCGGAAGACAACAAGGATGCATCAAATGCCAACGCACAAGGAAGAGGTCGAGGTAAAAGTAGAGGAAGAGGCCGAAGCTCCTACAATTCTCATAAAGGTATAACATGCTATCATTGTGGTAAAGTAGGACACTATGCTAGTGATTGTTGGCTGAAGAATGGAAGACCAAATGGAGGCAATCAAAGGAACCAAAGCAACTATGCAAGCACCTCAAGTGAAGGAAGCAAGGACACACTACTTGCAATGAGACATGAGTATAGAAGCTCTTGTGAAGATGACAAAAGATGGTACATTGATTCAGGTTGTAGTAACCATATGTCATGCCAAGGAAGTTTGTTCACTAATCTATAGGTACCAAGTGGAAAAGGATGTGTTGAAATAGGTGATGATACTCAACACATGATTGAACACATTGGAGATATAAGGCTTGGAGATACAAGTAGAGCAAAGGTACTATCTAATGTTCTTCATGTTCCTACAATTTCAAAGAACTTGATTTCAGTAGGACAAATGGTAGAGAAGGGTTATCATGTCATATTCAATGAGAATGGGTGCTTCATAAAGAATCCAAAAGAAGGCTTCAAGGTCATTGCTCGAGGTAGAAGAGAAGGAAGGATGTTCACTTTGGATGTCCAACATCCACATGGAAAGGTCATGTAGATTCAATGTGGGAACAAGAAGATTTCAGAGCTGGACTTATGGCACAAAAGAATAGGAGACATCAACATTCCAAAGCTGAAGGACATGAGCAAACATGAAGTGGTAAGAGGTCTTCCAAAATTTAATAGCATTGGACTACATGAGTTATGTGAAGCTTGTCAACTAGGAAAGCAAACGAAGCAGCCATTCAAGAGGAGCAATTATGTGGCTCCAAATGTCTTGGACTTGATACATACAGATGTATGGGGACCAACCCAAGAGGCATCAATGGCTGGTAATAGATTTTTTGTCACCTTCATTGATGATCACTCAAGAAAGGTATGGCTGTTTTGTATGAAGCAAAAATCATAGGTGTTTTCTATATTCAAAAGATTCAAAGTTGAAGTTGAAAAGGAAACAGGAAGGTCTATCAAAAACTTAAGGTCCGATGGTGAAGGAGAATACTTCTCCAAATTTGCACATGACCAATCATAGTGTTAGAAATAACTTGTGAAATGAGGAACATCACCCTTCCATTCCTCTCTTCTCAATCAGCAAATTGTCTCCTTTGTGCTGGAGTAATGTTTAGATCTTGAAGGTCCACCGGTTGTGGATCATGTCCAGTAACTAGACTCCTTAAACCTTTACCTTTAAGGTAATTTCTCATTCTATACCTCCAAGACTGAAAATTATCTTTATCCAACTTCTCAACTTTTTGTCCTAAATCAGCCGTTGAAGACTTCCAAGCTTGAATTTTACCTCACTTATATTATGATGCTATATCTTGACTTTATGAAGCTCCCCCTTGACTTTTGGCTTCTCTTTTGCTTTACTTCAGCTCCAATGCTCTGATACTAATTGTTGGAGAATTCCTCTCCTATTCGCAGCAAAAAGTGTAGAAGACCTTCTCAAGATCAAGACGTTTACCAACAATTGAACCTTCAAATGAAAACTCATATCAAATGAAAAATGCAATGATCTTGAAACTTTAGCCACTCCAACTAGACAACTATAGCTTTCAAATGAGCTATCAAACACTCAACTTGAAGTAGTTTTGGTTGGGCAACTCTTTGCCTCAAAAGAGGCTAATTGTTCACTCAGTTAGGCTGAAAACTGGACATCACTAAAACCTAAATAACTCACAGAGCATAAAGAATTTGATAAAATTGTTCTACACTGTTAAAAGAAGAAATTTTTGAAAGAAAATTATTTGTAAAATGTCAAAACTTGGTAGACATATTTATACAAATGATGTAAAACTTGAGGAAGAGTCTTCCTCATGTAAAATAGGATCATATGTATTTTTTCTAGAATTTTTGGAAGCTCTTTGATAGCATATTTTTAGAATAGAAGGTGAAAAGGACCAAAATTCAAGTGTGAAAGGGGACACTTGAAAAAGTATAAAAAATAATTTCCTCTATTTTGAGAGGGTTGGTTGTATTATTTTTGCTATCCAAGTAATGAGAAGAGCTCTCCTATAGAAAATCGTGTTTTCCCTTTCATGCTCTTTCTTTTGATTTGTTGAGTCTATTCTTTGTGTGATCCATGGAATTCGTAAGCTTTAGTTGTGTATTTCTGAGTAAGATGTATGAAAAGAGGTGATTCTCAGTGTATTGAGTAAGGAAGTGCAGAAGAACAAAGCTATAAATGGAAATTCTCAGTTTTCATAGAATCGCGATTGTCTCATCTGTGTGATACAGGTACTGTTTTTGAAATTTGACTTCATAATTGTATTCTACTGAGGAAATGGCACACTTTAGGCACAAAGTTCATTGAAAATGCTTTTGTAGAACTCAAGTTAAAAAAAAACCCTAGATATTTCTCTCCTTCTTCATAATTTCTCAGAAAAACAATCATCTTAACTCTTTTTCTTGGATTCCATTAACTAGAAGGGGCTGTGGTCTTTGCATACTTCTCGGATTGAAAATTTAAAGATGTGTACTTGATCCTTTGTGCTATAATGATTGTAGAGGACAACTCCAAAGGGTGACAACAAACACTTTTTTGGCACCGCTGTCGGGGAACAAAGCAAAAGCTTCATTGAAGGCTTGGACCTTGCCGGATCTTCCATTGTTGATGGTATTTGAACACATTGAAAAGGTACTACTCTATAATCAAGAAAGAAAAATTGAAAAGGTAGGTTTCTTTGCTTGTCTTTTGGGAAAAGAAAGCATGAGATAACCTTTTGGGATAAAGAAGTTGTGAAATTCTTGCAAATTGATGCTCATACCTTTTAAGAGTAAAGTGCAGGTGTGTGGAAAACATTGAATCAACATTGTTAAAGGGAAGATAAAGTGTGACTATCTTTGCATATGTAGAGTGCTTTTTGACTAAGTACCAAGAAAATTTGTTAATCTTGGAAAATATGACATGATTGCAATGAGGAAAGTCAAGTAAAGTAGCTATGTGCAAATTGATTGATCCATTTGTTATTCAAGGAAGGATAATAATCTCTTAAGCACTTGTTTTCTTGAAAATCTCTACTTCCAAACTGACTAGATTGCAAGCATAAAAGAATATAACCAATCATGAAACAAAAGATCAATGGATCTTGAAACAAGAAAACCCTAAGTGAAGTGTTTTCCTTGATTTAGGGTTAAAATACTTAAAAAATTCATAAAATCTATTAAAAATCCAAAAAAATTTCTTTTTCATAGGAAATTTTGCAGGAGGATTTGTGTTGAAAAGGGGAAGGGTAATAGTAAAAGAAAAATCCAAAAACTAAAACAAAATAATAAAAAAAAATATTTAGAGTAAAAATTTCTGTTTAAATTCTTTCAAAATTTTAAAATCTCTTTGAATGAGTTTAGTGATGTAAAATTGCAGGTGATAATTGATTTGGAGTAGGTAAAGAACACTGGAGAAGACCAGGTGGAAAGAAAAGTCAAAAAGTGCAAAAACAAGAAGTTTAGAGAAAAACATGATTCTCATCACAAAATCACGATTTTCAGTAAGATAAAGAATTTGACTTAGTTGCACTATTGGGTACTGAGGGAAGTGATTTTTAAAGGTTTCATAAGTTGCATGAGTAAAGGAAATCAAAATTTCAAAATTTCAATAAGAATTGAGCATCAAGTGATCAGATTTGAGAATTGAGCACAGAATCGCGATTTTCATCAGTAGAATAAAGAGGGCAAACTTTTGATGGAAGGGGTAAGATTTTTGAAACACAAAAAAAATTATAAAAGAACAAGAAACAAGAAAGTAGGAACTCAAAATTGTGAAAATCACTCAAAATCGTGATTGTCTGAAGTCTATAAAAGCCTAAAATCTCAGAAAAATAGTCATTTGAGTGAGGGAGTGAGTGGAGAGAGCATTGACAGAAGCACGATTTCCTGCAATCACAAAGTTTTTGAACAGTGGTGGATCAGGGTACAAGATAATCCTCTTAACATAAAGTTTTTACATATTTTCAAGTTAGAAGTATTGGAAAAAACTCAAAAACACATAAACATGTGGAAAACACAGAATCGTGACTTTCTGTTTTTTGAATATTTTGGTAGAAAAAACCATTATTTTGTCTAAAATTCTTTATTGCATGTTATTATTTTGCTAAGATGCTTCCATTAGAGTAAGAAGAAATCACAAAAAAGAAAACCAAAAATTTACAAAAAGTTGGACAGAATCACGATTCTATATTCAAACACAAAATCGCGATTCCATAATCAAACACAACATTGCTATTACCAGAATACGATTTGTTGGAACAAACCAATCACAAATTGGTGATTAGAAAGAATTTGAAGCAAGCTCATGATCAGATTGAAGTGGAAAAAGACACTTGAGAAAGTGAAGAGATCTTCTAAGAAGTGAAGTTTGTATACATATGTATATTGCAGGTGGAAATTCTTGTAATCTGAGTATAGATATTCCTTAGGATGATAAGGAGTAATGTAATAGACTTGAGATAAGTCTAAAACCATATGTATATAAGTCAATGATGTATAGAAATAAGGGAGAGAGTCATTAGAGAACAAGTGTCATAGAGGTAGATGTGAAGAGAGTCATCTTCAGGAAATAGCATCGGGTATTTCATAGATTTCTCTCAGTCTGATCATGTGGATCAGAAATCCTTTTGTACACATCTAATCTGGAAGCTAATAAAGCTATGTTCAGAATCTTATGATCCAATTCCTTTTCTACTGTGAGTATGATGAATAGGAACATTGGATTGTAGAATCTACAGATAGACTTCTCAGAGTCGTGCACTTTTCCGTGTCAATGTTTTGCTTAGATCTCAATGCATAGTGTAAAATTTTTAATGAATGAGCATTCAAAATCTAAGCTAGAAGGTAAGGAAGCTATGGCTAAAAGGATTTAGCAAAATGGGATCTGTGCTATGAGAAATCAACTTAAGAAGTTGACCATGTCAAAGTCGCCATTTCTGGAAGACAGTTTTTGACATACCTTTGATCTTAAGGATCAAATTAAAGTTTTAAGGACTCTTTTAAAGAAATAATGGTTGATATGATTGCGCAAAGGTAGTATGGAGATTTGTATATCATTGGTTTGAAGAAATCTGAAGATGTGTGCAGGTGTTGAAGTTAATTTCTGAAGCAGACTTTCTGAAGAAGGAATTTCTTCACTTAGAGAAGTGCTAGTGAAAGTTTTGATAAATGAAGACAATATTTGTGTAAAGTTTGATCCATATCTGATATATAAGTGTTCTTAGATCAGTATAGATCAAACCTTTGGAGATTAAGAAGTCTCCAACAGTGGTATCAGAGCTAAAGATATAATACAAGTGAAGTAAAGGCATTGGAAGTCCCGACTGCTACAGATATTGAAGTTCCTTCTAATTGAAGGTGGACAAGGACAAATTCTTGCAGGTAATTTGCAGAAGTACAAAGTACGAGTTCGAAGGATCAAAAAGTATTGAAGCTTCATATCAAAGGTACACTTTATTATCATAAATCATAGTAATTGCAGACACAGAAGATCAAAAATGGGAGAAAGCTTGTAGATTGATAATCTAGATAGGGAGAACTATCCAGCTTGGTCCATGAGGATGGAGGCACACCTCATGAGCAAAGATTTGATGGCATTCATTACAGGAGAAGAAGAAAAGCCTGAGTTTGCAGATCCTAGTATTCCAACTAGGGAAGAGCTTGCGGATTTGAAGACTTGGATGAGAAAGGATGCTCAAGCTAGGAGCATCATTTACATGGCTGTAAATGATTATCTTCTACCTCACATCAAAGGATTGGAAAGTGCAACAGATGTTTGGAATACTTTGGAAGAGAATTTCCAAAACACAACCAAGTCAAGGAAGTCCTCATTATGGGCAGAATTCACAACTTTTAAGAAGAAGAGTTCACAATCAATTTCTGATTATGTGGCAAGGATGAAAGATATTGTAGATAGATTGGGAGTAGTAGATGAAGACATTGAAGAGGTTAAGTTGGTAAGGCAAATACTTACAGGTCTGAGAGGAGATGATAAGTGGAAGCCTTTCATATTGTCCATAGAATTGTCACTTGATCACTTTACTCCTGATCTTAATCAATTGCTAGGACACATGCTAACTTTTGAGCGAGACATTAAGGGAGACAATGATAGGAGTGCAAGCCAAGCTATGTACTCCAAGGAAAAGAAAAAGAATGGCAAAGGGAAGCAGTCAACTGATGATGAAGGGACCTCAAGTCAAAGTAAATTTACAAAAGGTAAGAACAAAGATAATACTAAAGCTTGTTGGATTTGTGGCAGAACCAATCATTTGGCAAATTATTGTTGGTATAGCAATCAAAATGGTGCAAGTAATAACGAGAGTTTCAATCAAACAGGTAGAGGAGGCAGAAACCAAAGAGGCAACTTCAGAGGAAGAGGTGGTAGGACATCATATGCTAGAGGAGGTGGAAGAAGTTTTCAATCTCAGTCCTACAACAACAATTATTATAATTATGCATCAGATCAGAAGGATGATATGACTCTTATCTTGAATGCAACTCATGAAGCAGTAGGAGAAGACCAAAGGGTGTTTTATATTGACTCAGGATGTAGCAATCATCTGAGTGGCAATATATCTTTGATGACTGATATGGAAGCAAAGGTGAATGGACATACAGTTCAAACAGGTGACAATACTAAGCATAAGGTGGAAAGCATTGGATCAGTCAAGCTACTTTATGTTCCTACTATTCCTAAAAATCTGATAAGTGTAGGGCAAATTGTGGAGAATGGATATGAAGTCAGATTCACAAATGATGGTGTTTATGTGCAAGATCCAAATCAGGGATATAGAAACATTATTGCAGGTAAAAAAGAAGGAAGGTTGTTTACTCTCAAAGTCCAAGGTAATGTAGGTGTTTGTTGTTACCCTTTGGAGTTGTCCTCTCTGTTGGTGCATGTCAATCATCAATTGAAGGTTTAATGAAGAAATGAAGTCAAGAAATTAAGAATAGAACAAATTCAGAAGTTTGAAGGAAGGACATACTCAGAAATTGAAAGCTATGTATACATATGTACATTAGTTCAGATATAGGTTACTTATATTTTTGATTAGCCATAAGTTTATACATGTTTGCCTATAAATGGTTTTGAAAAAGTCGGGGCAAATAGAATAGAGAATAGGAAGAGAGAAATGAGAGGTAGAAAGTTTCATTGGACACATGAAAAGTTAGTTGAGTTATCTCTTCAATGTAGTTGTAATTTTTCTGAGTAATTGAAGAAAATCTTGCGCCCGATGTTTCGATGTCTCCTACTTCTGTAGTTAATCTTTTGAGAAATCCTTCTGAACATACCTAAGTCCATAGCTAATCAATCTATGGCTAGAATTTGAGAGTCCAATTGTAATCAGGCTAAGAGAATTTTGCATAGGAACATTCATATGTGAAATGTTCTAAGTGTCTTCTGAAACAGGCGCACATTTTGTGATTAAAGAAATGATCAGTTCTCAGCACATAGTGTAAAGTTTTACACAAGTAATAGCTTAAAATTTAAGTTGAGAGATAAGCTATTTATGGCTAAAGGCATTTCACCAAACGGGCTATAGTTTGGGAGAACCATTGCTAAGAAGTTGCAGGAGTTAAAGTCGCTATTACAGACAGGCAGTTTCAGACACAGGTAAATTGTTTGAGTTAATTCTCAAATTATACTCAATCATTTTGAGAAATTTAAGTTGGAGGAGTTGCACAAACTCAATGCAAGACATCCTACAAAGTTTCATCAAAAACTTTACATAAATGACTAGTCAATGAGTGATTAATCTGCAGCAGACTTTTTAGAGAAATGATTTCTTCACAGTTAATCAATTTCTTGGTAATGTGATAGTGGATTTCCAAAATCCTGTGGAGTCTAAAGTTATTCTTGGTCTAGAGGTCCATCAGTGGTATCAGAGCAGGTTGTGTCAAAATTAAGGAAAGGAAGACTCCGACTGCTGCAGATATACAAATTCTACATCCTGAAGGTTCAGAAGGATAAAGTGTGAAGAAAGATCGAAGGGAGACATGCAAAGATTATCAAAAGGATCAGAAGAAGCAACACTCGAAGTTAAGGTACATTTATTTCTTGTAAAGGCTAAAGCTTTGAGACTACAGGTGAAGCAAGGATGGGAGATAGTCTCCAAATTGAAAAGTTGGATAGAGAAAACTATCCAGCTTGGTCTATGAGAATGGAAGCTCATCTGATGAGCAAAGATTTGATAGCATACATTACAGGTGAAGAAGAGAAGCCTCAGTTCAGAGATCCTAGTGTTCCAACTAGGGAAGAATTGTCAGATCTAAAGAATTGGATGAAGAAGGATGCTCAAGAAAGGAGCATAATCTACATGGCAGTCAATGACTATTTGCTTCCTCACATTAGAGGGCTTGAAAGTGCATGTGACATTTGGAATGCTTTGGAAAAGCATTTCCAAAACACAACCAAATCAAGGAAGGCTTCACTATGGGCAGAATTTACTACCTTCAAGAAGAAGGCCTCACAATCAATCTCTGATTATGTGACAAAGATGAAGGACATTGCAGATTCTTTAGGTGCAGTGGATGAAGATATTGAAGAAGATAAATTGGTAAGACAAATTCTCAGAGGGCTAAGAGGAGATGAGAAGTGGAAGCCTTTTATTTTGTCTACAGAACTTTCATTAGATCATTTCACTCCTGATTTGAATCAATTGTTAGGTCATATGCTAACTTTTGAGAATGATATCAAAGGAGATGTAGATAAGAGTGCAGGTCATGCAATGTATTCTAAAGACAAGAAGAAAGCTAACAAAGGAAAGCAACAATCAGGTGAAGAAGAAGGTACTTCAAACCAAGCAAATTTCATAAGAGGAAAAGGAAATGGCAAAAGTAGAGGAAGAGGCAGAAACAACAAAGATAATGCAAGAGCTTGTTGGATATGTGGTAAGACCAATCATCTATCTCATGATTGTTGGCACAATAATCAGAACAATGGTAATTATCAGAACTTTAATCAAAGAGGAAGAGGTGGTAGATTTCAAAGAGGAAACTTCAGAGGTAGAGGTAGTAGGAATTCTTTTGGAAGAGGTGGAGGAAGAAGCTTCCAAAATCAATCCTATAATAACACCTACTACAACTATGCATCAGATCAGAAGGAGGATTCCACTCTCATTATGAATGCAACATGTGAAACCTCACATGAGGACATGAGAGTGTTCTATATTGATTCAGGATGTAGTAATCATTTAAGTGGAAATATTGCTTTAATGACTGATCTAGATCATAATGCAATTAACCATATAGTTCAGACAGGTGATAATACAAAGCATAAGGTAAAGTCAATTGGTTCAGTCAAGGCTAAAGATGGGAGCACTCTTCTGAGTAAGGTTCTTTATGTTCCCACAATTCCAAAGAATTTGATCAGTGTAGGTCAAATTGTGGAAAAAGGATATGAGGTAAGGTTCACCAATGATGGAGTCTATGTTGAAGACCCTAGTCAAGGGTATAAAAAGGTTGTTACAGGAAAGAAGGAAGGGAGGCTTTTCACATTGAAGGTACAAGGAAATGTTGGACATGCTATGTTCACATATGGAGAGCAGAAGGTATCTGAATTGGATGTTTGGCATAAAAGACTTGGACATTTCAATGAGAGAGGTATTAAAGAAATGATTAACAATGATTCAGTGCTTGGGTTGCCTAACATTGCAGGTCAACACATGACATACAGATGTGAGGCATGTCAATTAGGTAAGGCCCATAAGCAACCTTATTCCAAGCATGGGTTTATGTATTCAGAAAGACTTGAGTTGGTGCATACAGATGTGTGGGGTCCTTCAAAGGACTTTAGTATAAATGGTTCAAGATATTATGTTATATATGTTGATGATGCTACCAGATGGATCACAATTTATGTGATTAAAGAAAAGTCAGAAGTGTTTAATACATTTAAACACTATCATGCATATGCAGAAAGGATTACAGGTCAAAAATTGAAGAGACTAAGGTCAGATGGAGGGGGAGAGTATTTTTCAAATGAATTCAATAATTACTTGTGGAATGCAGGTATAAAGAGAGAAGTTACTTGCAGGTACTCTCCTCAACAAAATGGGGTAGCAGAAAGAAGAAACAGGACACTTGTTGAATTTGCAAGGTCCATGATGAAAGAGAAGAATTGCCCAAATTATTTGTGGGCTGAAGCTCTTAATACAGCTACATATTTGGTCAATAGATTGCCTTGTAAAGCCTTGCAAGGTATGACACCATATGAATCTTGGTGGGGTAAGAGACCTACCTTGGATCATTGCAAAATATTTGGATGCTTGGCATATGCATATGTGCCATCTCAATTGAGGCATAAGTTGGAGCCTAAGGCAGAAAAGTATGTATTCATTGGTTATGATGATAAGCAAATGGGATACAGGTTGTGGAGTCCATCCACAAAGCAATTCCTTGTATCCAAGGATGTTACATTTGATGAGCAAGGTACTTGGTATGCAGGTAAATATAATATACATGCAGATGTTGAAGAAGTAGTGGATCAAAGGAAAGGTAAAGTAAAGATTCAATTACTTGATGAAAATGAGAATAATGAAGTACAGGTTGAGGTTGAAGAGAGTCCAAGGTTTGATCCAGAATGTGATGAACCAGAGACTTCAAAAAGTGCAGAAGTTAGGAGGTCATCTAGGCACAAATGGCAACCTACAAGGTATAGCTATGACACCTCATTCTTGACTACTAAAGATTATGCTTATTTGGTAAAAGCAGATGAAGATCCATCTACATATGATGAAGCCAAAGGCAAGAGAAATTGGGAAGAAGCCATGCAAGAGGAGTATGATGCATTGATAGAGAATCAGAGTTGGGATCTGGTTCCTAAACCTAATAGCCAGAAAATTATTGGATGTAAGTGGGTTTACAAAACAAAAAGATTTGCAGATGGAAGTGTGTCTAGGTACAAAGCTAGACTTGTGGTGAAAGGATATGCACAGACATATGGAGTGGATTATGATGAGACTTATAGTCCTGTGGAAAAGATGACAACAATCAGGACACTCATAGCAATTGCTGCTTGCAAAGGTTGGAACTTGTCTCAATTAGATGTTGAAAATGCTTTTTTGAATGGTTACATTTCAGATGAAGTTTACATGGAGCAACCAGATGGGTTCAAAGATCAAGTGAGTCCAAATTATGTGTGTAAGCTCAAGGAGCTTTGTATGGATTAAAGCAGGCCCCAAGGGCATGGAATTATAGGCTTGTAAAGTTCTTGAAGGATCTTGGATTTCAAGCATCAAAGGCAGATAGTAGCTTGCTAGTCAAAGCAAGTGAAGATGGATTCATTTATGTTTGTATCTATGTTGATGACAGAATACTTACAGGAACAGATGATAAAGGAATACAAATGATCAAGAAGCAGATGGAGAAAGAGTTCAAAATCAGTGATTTGGGGAATTTGTCATTCTTCTTGGGAATGGAGATTTTATATACTCAACATGGAGTATATGTGACCCAAGAAAGGTATCTTAAAAATTTGCCAACCAAATTTAAAATGGAAGATTGCAGGGTTGCACCTACACCATTGGAAGTGAACCATAAATTGTCTAGATTTGGAGGAGAAGAATTCAGAGACATGAAGCTCTATCAAAGTTTGGTTGGTAGCTTGATTTATGCTGCATTAACAAGGCCTGATTTGTCATATGCAGTTGGTGTGCTTTCACAATTCATGCATTTTCCTAGAAAGGAACATTGGATTGCAGGACAAAGAGTACTTAGGTACATCAAGGGTACACTCAGAGAAGGACTGTACTATGGATTTACTTCTGATACAAGAGTGAAGATATATAGTGATGCAGATTGGGCAGGTAATGTGGATGATAGAAGATCAACACATGGATATTTGTGTTATGTAGGAGACAAATTGATTTCATGGTGTTCTAAGAAGCAACATACAGTTTCTTTGTCATCTACAGAAGCAGAATATAAAGGTATGGTGGAAGCTGCAAAGGAGGTAATATGGCTAAAGACACTTATGAAGGTTTTTGATGTGATTCAAGGTACTCCTATTATTTGTGGAGACAATATGAGTTCTCTATACTTGGCAGCAAATCCTGTGTTTCATGCTAGAACTAAGCATATTGAAATACAATATCATTTTCTGAGAGAGAAGGTCATTGATAAGGAAATTGAAGTTATGCATACTCCTACAAAAGATCAACTTGCAGACATGATGACAAAAAGTCTAGATGGACCAAAGTTACAGAGATTCAAGGATATGGTAGGTATTAAGAAGATATAGAAAAAACCTCAATTAATGATTGAGGGGGAGCTGTTGGTGCATGTGAATCATCAATTGAAGGTTTAATGAAGAAATGAAGTCAATAAATTAAGAATAGAACAAATTCAGAAGTTTGAAGGAAGGACATACTCAGAAATTCAAAGCTATGTATACATATGTACATTAGTTCAGATATAGGTTACTTATATTTTTGATTAGTCATAAGTTTATACATGTTTGCCTATAAATGGTTTTGAAAAAGTCGGGGCAAATAGAATAGAGAATAGGAAGAGAGAAATGAGAGGTAGAAAGTGTCATTGGACACATGAAAAGTTAGTTGAGTTATCTCTTCAATGTAGTTGTAATTTTTCTGAGTAATCGAAGAAAATCTTGCACCCGATGTTTCGATGTCTCCTACTTTTGTAGTTAATCTTTTGAGAAATCCTTCTGAACATACCTAAGTCCATAGCTAATCAATCTATGGCTAGAATTTGAGAGTCCAATTGTAATCAGGCTAAGAGAATTTTGCATAGGAACATTCATATGTGAAATGTTCTAAGTGTCTTCTGAAACAGGCGCACATTTTGTGATTAAAGAAATGATGAGTTCTCAGCACATAGTGTAAAGTTTTACACAAGTAATAGCTTAAAATTTAAGTTGAGAGATAAGCTATTTATGGCTAAAAGCATTTCACCAAACAGGCTATAGTTTGGGAGAACCATTGCTAAGAAGTTGCAGGTGTTAAAGTCGCTATTACAGACAGGCAGTTTCAGACACAGGTAAATTGTTTGAGTTAATTCTCAGATTTTACTCAATCATTTTGAGAAATTTAAGTTGGAGGAGTTGCGCAAACTCTATGCAATACATCCTACAAAGTTTCATAAAAAACTTTACATAAATGACTAGTCAATGAGTGATTAATCTGCAGCAGACTTTTCAGAGAAATGATTTCTTCACAGTTAATCAATTTCTTGGTAATGTGATAGTGGATTTCCAAAATCCTGTGGAGTCTAAAGTTATTCTTGGTCTAGAGGTGGTCTAATACCAAGAATAGCTTGTTCTTTTGGAGATTAACACTCTCCATCACTCTCCAATCATTTTAGCATAAATAATCAACAATACATCTTATATTTGTCAATCCGGGAGGTATACAAGAGACCACAGCCCCTTCTAGATGATGGAATCCAAAAACTAAGAGGAAAATGACTGGATTTCTGAGAAATGAAGAAGATGAAGGGCAATTTCTAGGGTTTTGATTATCTTGAGCAATACTATATCATTTCCAATGATCTTGGTGCCTAAAGTGTGTTATTTTCTCAGTAGAACACAATATTGAAGTCAAATCTCAAAAATGATACATGTAACCTTCAGACGAGACAATCGTGATTCTGTGAAAACTAACGATTTTCATCTCTAGCACTATTCTTCAACAATTTCTCACTCAACACATCAAGAATCACCTCTCTTCATACTCATTCATTAGAAATACACAATAGAAGCTTGCAAATTCCATGGATATACATAGAATAGACTCACAAAACAAAGAAATTCACATAAAAGAAAGAGTCACGATTTTCTGCAAGAAACTCTTGTCATTACTTGGATAGCACAAAATACAATCAACCAACCCTCTCAAAATAGAGGAAAATATCTTTTATACATTTTCAAGTGTCCCTTTTCACACTTGAATTTTGGTCCTTTTCCTTTCTAGTCTAAAAATATGCTATCTAAGAGTTTCCAAAAATTCTAGAAAAATTACATATAATTCTAATTTACATGAGGAAGACTCTTCCTCATTTTTACATCATTTGCATAAATATTTCTACAATTTTTTATCATTTTACAAATATTCCTCTTCAAAAAATGCTTCTTCTAACATTCTTCCCCTCCTAGACCTTTTGGCTCCTGACAAAAGATATTCCTGCTGGTATATAATGAGTGCTTCCTTCACTTCTTCTTTCTTTGATATACCTGTGACAATTGGTCATGACTTTTTCTTTCTGTGATGTTCAAGTTATTCACCATTTCAAAGAATGCTTTCCTCCATTGCACAGCAGCCTCCGGTTTATCTATTACATCTTTCTTCAGGTATTCCATGTATGCAGCTTCATAGGCAGTGAGTCGAGACTTTGTTACTACTGACAAGTTTCCAAATATTTCTGATTCTCTTTTGAAGAATCCAGAATCAAATGCATCCTCAAAAATCTGAAGATAATGACTACCCAAAAATATTGTTCTGCTATAATAAGCCATTAAACAAATTTGGTCTGGAGTTTCACTTAGGTCAAATAATAAAGCATTAGATGGTGAGTTAAAACCAATGTAATTTAGAGTTCTGACATCTGTATCTGTAAAAGTCTCTATACATGCCAATATGAGTCTCATTACTCTGACAAGTAAAATACAGGCTGGATCATTAACATCTTTGTATGTAGATATGACAGACTCTTCTGTGTCAACCATATATTTCTTTGTTGGCCATGTTCCTGCCTTTGGTCCTGCTATCTTTGGGAAATTCAACCATTTTGATGGAATCTGTCTTGCATTCCTTCTTTCCCAAAAAACTATCCACTCCCTTCTCCTTGCTACTGGACAATAAGCTGCATTGATTTTTAACTATATTGGTGCTTCTTTCCATATTTTTTTGCATTCTTTATTAGTGTCCAACCACTTGTTTCTCCATTTAGGATTGGCTTTTTCAAATAATTCCTTTGTCACATTGATGTCTTCTTCATATTCTAAATACTTGTTTGGAGGTAATCCCACCCTTGCCAACTGATAGTTTTTTATGCTTTCAATAATCATGCAAAAGGGTATACCTAGGCCATCTGCTGCCCAATGGTGTTGATCAGGATTTATCCCTTTGTTCAAAGCAAATTTAACAATCTGTTCCTCATATTCATTATGCATCTTTCTAATAAATTCCATTCTAGATTCTCTGTCAGTTAGAAGTCTCTAAACAAACTCCTCTGAGTATTCCTCTACTGTTGCTTTGTTTTCTTCTTCATCACCATGTTGGGTTCTGTTATCATCTCCCACTTCATAGTCTTCTGCTTGTGCAATCTCTACCTGCTCTTCAACCTGGGTTTGTATATTTTCCAATTTTTTATGTAGCTCTTCTATCATCAACATTAAGCTTCTGTTTTGAGATGTCCACAACTCCTTTTCTGACTTCCACTCACTTCTTTCTTTTTGTAGACTCAACTGCCAATCACTTCTTTCTTTTTCTATATCCATATGTAACTTATTATATCCCCTCATTGAAGTAGCAGCATGTGCACTTGCTTGCTTTTCCAACTCCTTAGCTTCTTTCAGCTCTGTTTGCAATCTCATAATTTCTTTATTTAATTCTTCCCTCTCATCCTGTGTCACTTGTGCAATCTTGCTTTCTTCCTTCAATTGGCCTTCTTCCATTAATAAATTATTTATCTCCTCATTTTCTTTGACAATAATTTGATATGAACTCTGCAATGTTCTGTATCTCCCTTCAATTTTCTTCAGCTCCATCTCCATTTTACCACTATGCTCTATCTGTTTTGCACATTTCTCTTCAAGAAATTGAATTTTGTTTTGTTGTCAAACTTCCAATTCTTACAAAGAAATTATTCTGTTGGTCAAATCCTCATTCCTGTCTCGAACAATTTTCAACTGTTCTACTAATTGTTCCTTTTCTTTCTTTTGCTCATTAATGATTCTGTTGCCTTTTACAAACTGAGATTCAACTACCATGCCTGATATGATCATGTTTCTACTTGATGGTCTAAACTGTTCTATATTGCTCATTATAACTTTGCAAGCAGACCTTATACCCTTGGGTATCCTTTCCAACCGAGCTTCTAATTCCATTCGTCTTACTTCCATCTGCTTTTCTTCTTTGCACTCATTCTCTTCTTCATCTTCTTCCTCATACTCTACGACTTGATTCTTTTGTTCTTCATAGCCCTTATCTGCTCTCATTTCTTCTTTGTTTGCCACATCTTCCTCATATTCTAATATCTGATCCTCCTTTTTCTCATGTCCTGATGTGTCTTTATTTGTCTCTGTTTCTTCCGCCTTCTTTTTCTCCATTCCTTGTTGTTCTTCTTCAAGGATATGTCCTTCCTTTTCCTGTACTTCCTTTTCCTGAATTAGGGTTGAATCAATCTCCACAGAGAGCTTTATTTGATCATTTATTATCTGCTCCTTTTTTCCTTCCTCTTCCTCATCTATATCCATGAAATCCAAATCTTCTTCTTGTCCCTGATCTTCTGTAGTTGTGAACTCCTCATTATGATTCAAGTCATAAAGTATGTCTTCTATGCTTTGGTTTATCTGTTCTTTTGTATTTCCTTCTTCCACTTCTTTGGAATTCATTTTTTCTATTACCTCCTCAGTTTCCTTGATTTTATCTATGTCTTTTAGCTTCTGTACTGAGCTGCATAACTGAACTTCTTTTTTTGCTTCTAACTCTCCCTCATTCAATTTGAAAGAGGTTTGCTGTGAAGGTTTTGTCCATACTGTCTTCAATCCAGAATCCACTAATCCAGAGCTGAACTCCTTCCTTACTTCAATCTCTCCCTCCATCATCATTGCCTTGCCTTTCAGTTGTTGGAGCAAGTCTATGACAAGCCTAAGTATTGGCTTGAGTCTCACAAAGTCTTAGAAGAATCTTTAAAAAGAAGACTATGTAAAGTTCACTTGTGAACTACCTCTTGCAATTTTTTGAAGAGTTTACTTAATGTAAAAGTAAGAGAATCTTAACAGGTTCAGTCCACATGATCAAAAAGGGAAAGAGGAGCCACAAATTCGTGATTTGTGGTAGGTAGAGAATCAAATCAATCATTGATTGATTGGAGAGTGATTGAGGGAAGTTAGCCTCCCAAACTCAACTATAAATAGATGGCAGTTTTAGTCGTGGTTAGAGAGACCTATGTGAAGACCTCCAAGAGCTGAGCTTTATGCCATATCAAGGTGTGATTACAAGGCACACATATATATCAGTAAGTCCATTGTATTGTACAAGCAAGATACTTTCATTTTCATGATCATTTGGGTTCATATTTCCATGTTCTTGTGAAGTGTACTACTCACTACCATTACTCTCCGTTTTCTCAATCAGATTACAGAGATGTTTTCTCTTAGCTTGGTGGATTCTTTTCAGTGATTTAACTTGGTAAAGTTAGCTCTGTAAGTCTACTATATGCTCACAAATTTTCATGTTGTTTGAATGTTGCAATCTTCAGTTATGTTCATTTGAAGTCAAGAGGGTATGTTCATCTTCACTTCTCTGTCAGGTACCCGACGTTTTCACTCATCTTGTCAGAGCCATTTCTCAGTGGTTACTTATCCAAATGCAATGATTTTAATCTTGTTACATTTCGCTTACTGTCTAGTATGACCATACAAATTTTCATAATCATTACATTCCTATATGCTGAGGTATAATCATTTTTTTGCTCAGTGGTGTCAAACTGTAGCAGCCCGTGAAAATCGGGATGATGTCATGTCTTGTTAAAACTCATTCTCAGTGTGTGGTTTATTATTTTTGATGCGATTACTCTTGAAAGTTAGCTCTTTAAGTTAACTAGACTTCTCCAAGAGGAATTAAGCTAATTGCTTCTTTGCTTAGAGAATTATGCAAAACAGTGGACAGGTGTATGAACCAAAATAGCAAGTTTTTCACCTTTGAGCTAACTCCAACTTATCTGTTTTGATCTATCTTTTTGAGAGTGATCTTCCAAGGTACATAGGGTGTCTAAAACATCCATTGGCAACCTAAAAGGGCCCACCATATAATCCTGGAGTTCATTTGGCTGGTGTAGATCAAGGATTTTGCAACACCTCTTCATCTTCAAGCACATACCTATCCATCTCTTCACAGTGGTATCAGAGCAAGGTTGGACAACATGCAGATGGATTTCCTTCATCAATTGACAAATTAGATAGAGGTAATTACTCAGCTTGGTCATTAAGAATGGAAGCTTATCTCCAAGGTAGAAGATTATATGGTTATGTGGCTGGAGATGAAGTTATGCCAAGTTTCAGGAACAAAAGTCAACCAACACAAGAAGAGCAAGAAAGATTGAGCACATGGTGCTCCAAGGATGCACTTGCAAGGTCTTATCTCCTCAACTCTATCTCAGATTTTTTGTTGCCTCACATTAGAAGTTGTAAGACATCTCAGGAAGTGTGGGATGCACTTGAAGCCTTTTTCTCTTCAGGTACCAAAGCTAGGAAGCATCAACTATGGCTGGATTTCACAACTCTTAAGAAGGCTCCCAAACAAAATGTGACTGATTTTGTCACAAAGCTCAAGGACATAGCAGATTAGTTGGGAAGCATTGGAGAGGTAATAGATGAAGAGCAAATTGTAAGGCAGGTCATCAATGGCTTGAAAGCCGATGACAAGTGGGAAGCATTCACCACAGCTATGGATTTGTACATGGACATGCATGTACCTGATTTCAATACACTTGTTAAACACTTAAAACGAGAGAATAACTGTCAGTAGCGCGTTTAAACGATTATTGGGTTCTTGGGAGTGGAAGGGGTCTATAAAGACAGAGGCCCTATACTTGTTTCCCAAAAAATTACTTCACACCACCATATACCAACATTGAAGACTTTATCAAGAATTGGTACAACCTTCTCAATCGTACGGTTCTTTGTTCTAACCCTTCCAGCTGCTATCGAATACACTGTACCAAACTATTACTATCGTGGTACCGCGTTACCACAGAACCCTTTTCTGAGTACACACTACTGTAACATTAGGGACAATAATTGCAGTTCAATATTTACCGAATAGGTACTCACAATCAGACAAGCAGGAGACACAGAAGAACTCAACAACTCAGATACACAACGCTTGAAAGACTAACACACACTGGAGATAACCCTTACCGTAGCCTAATCTCATCGTACAAGTACCGCTTTCAATATTAAGGTCAATACACAAAGCGTTAAGAACACTACCAGAACTTCACAGACATCACCAACAACTGAGAGCACACTCCAAGAAAGAGTGACACCACGATATACGTAATTAATAGGACAATTGCTACAGAGACTCGCAGAACGACTTTCTCACACCAGAGTCCAATGATCTACTGGAATGTAAATAAACCTCACAACCGCAACAGAGATCGATAGACCACAAACATAGATAACAGACCATATAAGGGGTGAAAAAATTACTCAGAAAACTTCGAACACTTGGAATTAGACAAACTAACACTACAGTAGCGCTCCGTTCAATCACCCAGACGGACAGTCAGGTGATCTCTCGAATGTCCTGAAGTGTCTTTTTTCATTGCTTATAAAGATTACAAATGTCTTGGTAACCATCTTTTCGTGCGTGCGAAACAAGATTTAGTTATAGAGTTGCCAATCCGGCGGCCAACTAACACTCTGGCACGCACGGTGGACTTGAACCCGCAGGTTTTACAAAATTACTGTTCATCTATTATTCCTTCTAAGTACATGGATCGTGCTAACCTAAAGGTTCGGGCGATTTTCTTTTTTAAAGTTTCCAACATTTGTTTGAGGGTGTCCGGTTCTACTAGCTGTGCATCTACTCTTACAGAACTTAATGCAATGGCTTCGGTGAGCAAAATCTCTGCTTGCATCTGCAGAAAAGCCTCTTGTAAGTAGAAGTCGTTGGACAAAGCTGCATCTCTGGATATCTTCATTTCTGCAACCTGCTTCTCCATACTGATTACTCTTTCTTTTTTATTGTCCAGTTGATTTTCCCTTCTTTCGATCTCTTGATTCTGGAACTGTATGATTCTGGAGTATGTGTCCCTTTCTCTACGAAGATCTGTTATTACCTTCTGTGTTTGAGCTTCTTTTGACAAATAACATTTGAGCATATTATTTACATCAGCTAATTGATCCTTGTATCTTTGTAGTTCTTCCGTTGTCTTCATTGCTAGATCGTGCTGTTCTTGGCCTTTTTGTACCACTTTGTCTAGTTGAACTCTGGTTTCTTCGAGCAGATTTCCTAATGTGATTCTTGCATCTTCTTTATCATGTAACTCTTGCTTCATTTTACTGATTTCGGCTTGTGCTTCGCTTAATAACTTGTCCTTTTGGTGGAGATCTACCAGTGCTGTATCTCTTTGATTGGCAATTGTCTGTTGTTCTGCAAGCTGGGCTTGGAGATGGGTAATTTGGGATTGCAGCTGATGGTTTTCTGCTTTGACCGCATCTATCTCTTCCTGTAGAGGCATGATATCTGCTTCTAGGACATCCACCTTGTGTTGTAACTCATTTCGAATGTTATCAATGACTTCTCTCATCTGGATTGGCAATTGCTGTGATAATTGAATTAACAGTTGGCCCATGTTTGCAAGTTAGAGATTGTAGGGATTGAAGGAAGTGGCAGCTGAGGTCGAGGTTGGGATGAGGACACGGTGGAGATTAGTTGGGGGATGATGAAGAAGAGGCAATGGGTTCGTTGGGGTGGATGGGTTGGATAGGGATAATGGGGTTGAGTGGCGGCTCCTTTGGGGGAGTGGGATAGACAGAGTGAGACTGCATTACCTTATCTATGGTTTGTTGTGCAGTGTCGGCGGTATCACCAATTGTGGATTCTACTGCTCTAAGCAGTTCGTCGAAAATATCCTTAACAACCTGTTCCTCATCTATTTGTTTTTTTGGCTCTGATTGTTGCTGTGATGCCTCTTCTGACGAGCTTGTGTCGGCTTCAGTGTGATCCCCCTGTTCTTGTTGCCCTTCTGACGATGACTGCATGGATGATTCGTGTTGCATAGATGTGGCGGTGTCGTGGAAGGTTTCTTCATCTTGCTTTTCTTGTTCCTTGTCATCTTCTTTGTTTCCTTCGGCTGATCCCTCGGCTTCACTTTCAGATGAACTGATCCTGATTCTCTTCCGGCGGAAGAGTTGATTTAGTTCTTCTTCGTCTTCTTCATCATCCTCCAATAATTGCACAGACTCTTCATGGCGTAGGACCGGGCCTCTAGGTGGTGGTTGTGCTGCAAGAATGGCCGAAAACAGGAAGGATAGGATATGAGGGAGTCTCGATCTTGGCATTCCTCCCTTGTTTACTTGTTTGATGATTGCCACGCATTCTTTGTGAATGTGGTGGAAGAAGTACGATGCAAAATTTATAGGTTCTCGGGCGGTAAGTCTATGGCGGAGTAGAAGGGACGAGATATTCCATAAGTACGTTTCTGTAGGTTCAGGATAGCTACTAAAAACTAAAGGGCGAATCTTTCACGTTCCGGTCGACATAGGATCGCGTATTCGTTTGATGAATACCTAGGAAATAATTGTATCATGGTTGCTACGGGGAGGTTCGGGCCATTTTTCCGACCTCGCGAAGGGAGTCGAAATGACTCAGTGAAAGTTTGGAAGGTGATCAGTGTACGGGATGTGTTAACTATCCGGTTGGTAAAGTGCCCTTTTCCAACTATCGAAAGTGCGTTTTACCTGGTCCTTGGGTTCTTGGGAGTGGAAGGGGTCTGTAAAAACAGAGGCCCTGTACTATTTTCCCAAATCCTTACATAACCACAAATACTCTTATCGCGTCTTAGCTCAGATACTTAGTTTTAACTGACCAGTAACTTCTACGTGTTAGGACACCGAACTTACAGACTAATCTGTTATGGTAATGGAGTGGTAGTCTGGTTCTGTCTTGCAGACTAACAGGGTTACTCAACTCACTAAACCTTTGCGAATCACTACACACTTCTCCAGGACAGACATGTATACCAGGTAGTAATCAGACATACGACCATACCAGAGGGTGTACAGGCTTACCGTATGCCGAACTCAATCAACCGTCATACTAATCACAGTTTAACTCATCACTAAACTTATCAGTGCTCCAACTCGCACTTCATACTATTATCGATATTAGTCCTTCCTTGTGAGAGGAATCAACAGTGAATGTAGACTACTGTATCGAATTCGGTCACTTACAGAAAACGCTAACAGGCAAACAGTTCGGGACTACTTTTCACATTCCCTTGCTCCGCCAAAGAACTGACAAACAACACACTGCACTTGATAACACTCAGAGACACACTCAACCACTACCAAGCAGATTCGTAACGCAATACAACTGATTCGTAACTCTGTATTAAGGTGCGAATAAACGACTAGACGAAGCACAGAACAGAATTGAACAGAGCAGGAATGATCTTCTCAACAACATACACACTCACACAATACGTTTACAATCCCCAAAACGGGGCTCACTCAAACAATACACTGCAATTCCCAAAAATGGGGCGAACAATCTGGCAATTCCAGAAAAGACGTCTCTCCCGCCTCTCGAGCGTCTCTTTTCCATTGCTTTATATAAGCTTTTACAAGAATGCGCGTAACAGTTTTTTCGCACGTGTTTACAAAGATTTTGTTATACCTATCCCAATCCGGCGGCCTTCTAACACTGGCACGCATGGTGGACTCGAACCCGCAAGTTCATTATCGTCTTCGACATTCTTTTGCTTTGCCTGAAGGCCTGTTCCAGAGTTCTGCTTCCGAATCATTTCTGGCTTTTCCTGTATCGTCTTTTGTAATAGCTCCTCTTGCAATCCTTTAATATTCTGCTTGTATTCTTCAAGCTACTTTTCCTGCTTCTTAATTACAGTTATCAAATTACTTTCATGGTCCGACACAAAACATGACCGCATTTGTTCAAGTGGAGGAACAAGTATAGCAAGCCATCTTTTACGAAAAAGTTTCCAAATATTCTGAACATGACTATCCAATTGTTGTTTTAATAGTTCTATATCCACTTTCGTCATTAATGTGGCATTCAATTCTACTCCTTCATCTTTTAATATCTGACTTTCCAATTCCTGCAAAACCTGTATTCTTGAACGCAAAACATCATGTTCTGTTTGCAATGGAGCATTCACCACGGAAAAATTCATCATCTCTTCTTGAATTTATTTTTGAACAGTTATCTACCACTGTTCAAATTCCTGTATGGACTTTTTAGTCTTAATCAATGCTACCACTAATTGTTTCTGGTCATTTTGCAGTTCCTTCAATATACCTTCCTTGTAATCCAATGTGTCTTGCAATTGTTTATTCTTTACCAACAACGAATTGGAATGATTCACATTAGCAGTTACCTTTGCCTGTTCATGCTGAATTCTTTCTTCTTGTTGCAGTACGAAGTCCGAAACTTCCTGCAATTTACTTTGTATTCCTAGCACATCATTAGTTGAAAGATTATCATTGTGCAACCTTTTTGTACTTACTGTTTGTGATGGTTGTTCCGTCCTTCTTTTTGTTGACAGTTTGAAAGGAGTTCCAAATACAAGCGGTTGTTCAATGCCATCTATCATTTGGAAAATAATATCTTGCATTTGTGTTATTTATTCTTGCTCTGCTATTTGTTCGTGCTCTAGATTGCTCATACAGAAATTAATTTTCTTCCTATCTTTGACTGACTGCACATACTCGAACACTGCCGCTAAATATCTTGACAGTCGACTATTCGTTTGTGTTCTGCGCTTATCCCCAACAAAGATCTGAGTATATAGGAGATTATACATCCAGTGTGCCCAACTTACTTTTCCACCTCCTTCTGCATACACCAGCGGTGAAAAATTTTCTCTGGACATAGAATCAAATTTAACGAGAAAGCATAGTTTCTCCAAATACCATTTTAGTTGTTCCCGACGAATATATGTTGCTTTCTTTATCATATAATATTTCCTGCTTCCCTCGCAATTTCCAAAGTCTTTTCTCAAATCCTCTTCCGAACATCTTGGAATAGTTACAGCTTCATACAGAGGTAATTGAAATATTTCTGAAACTAATTTCGGGGAAAATTGTACCTGATGTAATATCTGACCTTTTGTTCTCCGCATAATTTGCAACTAATTCTTTGCGTCATCATTACCTGTCCAGCGCTCCCATGGTAACATGGCAAACTGTAGTAATCCAATTTTTCAGAGCCAATTCTTATTGCTCATAGAATGTGTATCAAGCTCTGCTTTAAAATCCGTGAACAATTTTCTGTTCTTATGTTGCACTTTAGACCTTGTCGAAGTCATCGAAACTTCATCGCCATCATCTTGTAACGAAGTATCCGTCTCCTTTGTTGTAGTCTCCTTCCTTCTCTGTACAATTCCTCTCTTCCTGATTCGCCATCTCATGATTTTTTATTCAAACATTGATGCAGAAATCGCAGAGAAAATATTATCCTGGCAGCTTTTAGATAGCACTGGACATGCAATCTTTAAGTAACAAAGCTTGAACTGCCACTTGCTGCAATGATGATCCTTGATTCGGACATGACACTTCATACAACTTACCAGTATTTTAGCATAGATTAAAATCATTATTCGCCTATTACTTCGCATATCGATGATCCACTTAGTATGTCGTAATTGCGTTGGATGAGTGTCGAGTGCACAAGAACTCTCCTACGTCAGTAGGGAGTCCGTCACAGAAAGCAATATAGTTGGCTAATGACTCCATGGTGTACACGGATAGAGAGCACAGAACATGGATACATAGAACACGGTGAAACAAAGAGTGTAATCACAATAGCACAATAACGTTTGTTTGGCGAGCGGGATAATGTAGTAGAGAGTACTTAAAAGTAGTAATAATCACGCAACAGGGATTATAATTCCTATCTCTGGCATGCATGCAGGGGAAAAAAGGAGAGGGCGGCGGTTTCAAAATACGGCTATTTATACTTAATTTATTGATTATGCAAAATTTAAAAGAAAGAAAAGGGCTGAAAAGAGAAAGTCAAAAGTCGCAGCGCTCCGCGTAATGTCTTATCGCAGATGTGATGCTTGTCGATATGGTCGCAGCTTTGATCCATTTATTACTTTTGGCAAGGGAATTCCGATTAATGTGGTTAACCGAAATGTTGCAGGGCCCACCTGTTCCGCTATTCGATAAGGGCCAAACCGTCGTAGCTTAAACTTGCCGGCAGAGCGATTTGATTTTGCATTGTAGAAGAGGACAAGTTGTCCTACCGTAAAAACTAGAGTTCGTAGATATCTATCATGTGTTTTGGCTTGCCTTAGCTGTACTTCCCTCATAGTTATAAAACTGTGCCATCGATGTTCGTCTAAATCTCTGAGGGTCTCCAACCGAAATGACAGAGAATCTTCCGGTAGTAATTTTTGGTTGATGGCTACTCTTAAACTTGGCACCACTATCTCCATTGGTGCTATAGCTTCGATTCCAAAGGCTAATTTGAAAGGAGTCAGTCCTGTGGTTACTTTATAAGTTATTCGGTATGCCCACAGTACGGCAGGTAACAGTTGATCCCATCTTTTCGGTGCGTCCATAATCAATTTTCGAAGTATATTTAGCAAAGACTTGTTGGTACTCTCGGCTAGACCATTAGCACGCGGATAATATGGAGAACTAAATTTATGAGTAATCTGGAACGAATGTGTAAGTACCTTTATCAAGTTATTAGCAAAATGAGTGCCTTGATCTGTTACCAGTTCGAGGGGTAATCCAAATCTTGGAAAAACGTCTATTAGTAGGCACTTTGCTACCACAATAGCTGTAGCCGACCGTAAAGCCCATGCTTCTGCCCATCTTGTCGCATAATCAGTGCATGTTAAGATATAGTGATTATTGTTGAGAACTGAGTGTGGTGTAATAGGACCAATGAAATCCAAACCCCATTTCTGGAAGGGTTCTAATGGCAGTATAGGTTGAAGAGGAAAATGATGTCGTTGTAAGGGCTGTCCGGTTCTTTGGCAATTATCACAGGATTTGACAAACTGCAACACATCCTTGTACATAGTCGGCCACTAGAGTCCACTCTGCAGAATTTTCCGGTGGGTTAAATCTACAGCAAAATGACCTCCTGTCGGGATCGAGTGAGCCAAAGTGATGACTGAGTTTACTTCATGTGGAGGAATACAGCGAAGTAGAATTCCAGTATGATCCACATAATATATTTCACCAGCAATCAACCGGAATCGGCGGTTGAATGATGCAACTTTTCTACGTATTGTTGTGGAAGTCTGTGATGGCAGGTATCCATTATTGAGAAAGGTCAATATCTGATCATAATAATTAGTTGGCATAGGCAGGTCGGTGCTTTCATCGTGAGTTGGTTCAGAAGTATAGATCGCTGGAGTTGTGTCATCTACACCTACCGGAGCCTCACCGGAATCTAGGCGAGACAGAAAATCTGCTAAGGCGTTTGAGATGCTTGGTCTATGTATAACTTCATAGTCAAATTCTTGCAAAAGCAGCACCCATCGTGCTAACCGTCCTCCCAAATGCTGTTGCCGAACTAAATAAATAAGTGCAGCATGATCTGTGTGGAAAGTGAACTTGCGGCCCAGTAGATAATGTCTAAACTTTTTGATTGAATACACTAGACCTAAACATTCTCGTTCTGTTACCGAGTAATTCCGTTCAGCAGGGGCTAATCTTTGACTGGCGTAATACACAGGTCTGAACCATTTATCGGTCGTTTGCATTAGGACGCTGCCAATAGCTATATCTGAAGCATCAACAAATACATGGAAGGGGTGATCCCAGTCTGGGGGTTGTAATATGGGAACCTGTGTTAATAAACACTTTAATCGATCAAACGCTATCTGGCACTCCTTAGTCCATTCAAATTGTCGTGGGGTCTTGGTGATTACTCTGTTCAGTGGTACTGCCAAATGGGCAAGCCACCGTAAGTGTCGTCCATGCCATCTAACTTGGCCCATAAAGCGCATTACTTCCTTAGGTGATGTTGGTGCAGGCGCTTCTAATACTGCTGAAATCTTATCGGGATCTACTTGAATGCCTTGCGCAGACACAATATGACCAAGTAATTTTCCACAGGAGACTACGAATACAGACTTGTTTGGATTTAAACAGAGCTTGTATTTTTTGCATTTTTCGAAACAGCACCGTAAATGGAACAGATGTACTATCATTTTGCCAAATACTGAAAAATCGTCGAGATAAACTTGCATAAACGAAGTAAGGTAAGGTGAGAATATCTCTTGCATGCATCTTTGAAAAGTACTGGGAGCATTTCGTAAACCAAACCACATAACAGTGCATGCAAACACACCCCAGTTGGTGATGAATGCGGTCTTCGGAATATCCTGTTCAGCCATCCTAACTTGATTATATCCACTGTATCCATCTAAAAATGAATACATTTCGTGCCCTGCTACCCTATCAAGCATTGTGTCCAGGAAAGATAATGGGAATGGATCTGGAACCGTAGCTGCATTCAGTTTCCGGTAGTCTACACAAATGCGGAGCTGCTTGTTCTTTTTCGGTACAATAACAATTGGTGATATCCACTCCGCGTGCTCTATAGGTACAATGAATCCAACCTTCAATAGCCTATCCAATTCTGCCTTTACCTGTGCTGCGTAGTTCGGGTTCATTCGATAGCTGGATTGTTTGATTGGCCTTGTCTCCGGCTTGAGCATAACCCTGTATTGATAGATGCGTGGGTCCAGACCCTTCATATCCTTATAATCCCAAGCAAAAATGTCAGAAAATTCCCTGAGAAGCTGAAGTAATTCTGCTTGAAATTTTTTTGGTAAGTTTTCTTTTATCTTGACTGGGCGTGGATGGTTGGCATCTCCCAATTTATAAGTTACTAATTGATCTTCTGGCACATAAAATTGTCGCGGCTTCTCGGTGTCGTCTGCTAGTTTGAAAAGTTGTTGTAGTTCGGCGTCGTCTGTAGCAGCAATATCTTCTTTCTTATCTTCTTTTGTTACAGGTGTCATTGAGCAGACTGAGGGGCTCCAATTATCTACAGTAGCTTGTAGATCAACGGTTCCTAAGGAAATCAAATCAATGTTGTTCTTTAAAAACTCTTCTTCTTCGTCATCTGATAGTCCGTCTAGCATATGAACGGGCTCTGCGAAATATGGTCTAGCATGTAATTCACAGGGCTGTATAGCGTCTAATTTTACAACACATCTTCAATTTTTATCCTTGAACGTGAGCTCTTGTGCGGACCAGTCTTGTATCACCTTGGCTTGCTTCAGCCAGGGGTGACCGAAAAGGAGATTATAATCCAGGGTGGATTCCGGCAATTCTAAGACGACAAAGGTCATCTTAAATGTGGTGTCTTGCAAAGTTATTGGTATGTTCCGCACAAGCCCTACTAGGTAAACTCTGGACTGGTCAGCCATTCTAACAAAAAATTAGACCGGTTCTATTTTAGTCCATGCTAGTTTCTTGCATAGTGCAGCCGTAGCAATATTCACACCAGACCCTCCATCAATTAATACCTGTGTGATTTTATGACTATTATACCATACCGTAATCAGAGGAACTGAATGATCGACCGTAGAATCTGGTTCCGGTTGTACAGTGGCGGTGGCCGGAATGCAAGCAGATTCGGTAGCAAATTGTTGTCAGAATTGTCGGCGGACTCCTGGTACTAATGCCAGTAATTGGCCAAGAGGAAGTGTAATGGATGCTTTGGATAGAATCTCCCAGGCTTCTGATTGATTTGTAATTTCCGCAGATTTTGAAGATGATGCACCGGCTGGTGCTGATGTACCTGCTACAGATGATGTTTCTGCTTCTGTGGTAGCAGCATGATCTTGTGTTGCTTCCTGAGTTAACGGAGCTTGGGTTACCGGAATTGGGTCGGGAAACACTGGTGGTTCTGATGCGATCCATTGATTAGCCTTTTCATATGTTCGTTTTTGTTCTTGAAAACGGGGTTGGAATATCTCAGCCGCTGGTTGTAATGGTCTACCAGATCTGGTCTGAACAGCGGCAGCTTGTGTTTCTACCGACGTGATCTGAACCATATTTGTCATCGGATTTTTCCGTTCCTTCTTCCTTTGGTCATACTCAACTGCGTTTTTGCAGAACCTTCTAATGTGTCCAAATTCACCACAAAAATGACAGCGTGGTGGTGGCAAATTGGGGTTTTCCGGTGTCTGTACGGTCTGCCAGCGGTTTGCGTTATAGTTGTTCCTCTGTCCTCTGTAATTTTGATAACCTTGTTGCTGGTTGTTTCTCATGTGCGGAGGCACATAGTGAGTGGCTGGTTGCCTTGGTTCCTGTATGATTGCATTGACCGTCGCTGTCCCTTGTACTTTAGTGTTATATGCGCAGTTTTCGGTGGTGTGTCCGGTGGTGTTGCAGATGGCACAAAATAGCTGATTTAGTGCACAAGTGGCACTCGTATGTCCTGAGTTCTTGCAAGTGGTGCAATACATTTGCCTTGTTAAATCTTCTACAACATTCTTGTTTGTCTTTAACCACTCTAGATCTTCTGTAAATCCTCCAACCTTGTTTTCCAATTGCAAAGCCATCGCAATTACTGCATCTAGGGTCATTGCGCCGACACATCGGATGATCATGATCTGTTTGAGTTGGGGAGTTAGTCCATTAATAAACCATTGAGTAATGACGTCGTCTGGCAGGATGGCATGTGCCGGTGGCAGTTGCCGCAAATGTGTCCTAAATAAAGTGGCGTATTCTTGCACTGATTGGTTTACCTTCTGTCTATTGTTTTGTAAGTAGTCAAAAATTTCTACGGGATTCTTCTTTAGTCTAAATCTTTGCAGAAATGCATCCCTCACTGCTTCATAGGTGCCGAAGTGATTTATATCATACTCTGTAAGCCATCTAGCGGCTTCATTGACCAAGGTGGACTCGAAAACGATAGCCTTATATGCCGGGTCAACGGGGTGATTGAGTACTGCATAACTAATCTCAAAAGTACGTACATGCGCATCTGGGTCATCCCCTGGAAATCCACCGAATTTAGTGTACATTACGCCTGTCGGCGGCGGCCTGGGTGGACATACTTGTTGCTGTCCGTTCATTGTGAGCGTGTTATACTTTCCTTCTGAACTACCGGAATCTGTATCGTCGGATAACACACTTTCCGGTGCAATTATCTTGTCTAATATGCTTTGAATCTCTGTTTCGAACAGCCTTCCTTCCTCCTTGATGTCCAGTGTATGGGAACTTGCTTCCAAGCACAACAGATGGGCTGAAGATTTAGCAGAAAATGCTAAATCGTCACCGAAAACTGTGATTCTCTTATCGAAATTTCACCGGAATGAACCGAAATTGTGCCCAAATTCGGCATTTTTTCGCCTTCGCCGATCTCTGTGACTAAAGTGTTTCTAATTGTAGATGAATCTAAATCTTTTCCCAAGAGTGTTAAGCTAGATTCCACATGCGTCTTGGTAGGTTCTGGGATTACTATATCTTTGACAGACTGTGCCAAAATAGTACCAGAATCTATCACAAATGCAGAAAAGTCAACCGGAATATGACCGGAATCGTTAGTAACGTTTCTTTCTTTCTTGTCAACAGGTTTGGATCTTCCTGCGCTTCTACCTCTTAGTAGATTAGGTATTCTTGACTGCTTGTTCTTTGGATACGTCTCTCCGGATCGAGTAACCGGCATATACTACTCGTACTATACTTCTTTAAAGTTGTCCAAAAACAATGACTATCCTTGCAGTCGATCAGCATTCGTTCTAAATATTATGTTCATCACACAAATGGTAATCTTTATACTTCTTGCATCAGCGAAACGGAAATCTTGATGCCACATCCCCAGCAGGATCGCCAGTGTTAACTGTCCGGTTGGTAAAGCGCCCTTTTCCAACTATCGGAAGTGCGTTTTACCTGGTCCTTGGGTTCTTGGGAGTGGAAGGGGTCTGTAAAAACATAGGCCCTGTACTATTTTCCCAAATCCTTACATAACCACAAATACTCTTATCGCGTCTTAGCTCAGATACTTAGTTTTAACTGACCAGTAACTATTTCTACGTGTTAGGATTCCGAACTTACAGACTAATCTGCTATGGTAACGGAGTGGTAGTCTGGTTCTGTCTTGCAGACTAACAGGGTTACTCAACTCACTAAACCTATGCAAATCACTACACACTTCTCCAGGACAGACATGTATACCAGGTAGTAATCAGACATACGACCATACCAGAGGGTGTACAGGCTTACCGTATGCCGAAGTCAATCAACCGTCATACTAATCACAATTTAACTCATCACTAAACTTATCAGTGCTCCAACTCGCAGTTCATACTATTATCGATATTAGTCCTTCCTTGTGAACGGAATCAACAGTGAACGTAGACTACTGTATCGAATTCGGTCACTTACAGAAAACGCTAACAGGCAAACAGTTCGGGACTACTTTTCACATTCCCTTGCTCCGCCGAAGAACTGACAAACAACACACTGCACTTGATAACACTCAGAGACACACTCAACCACTACCGAGCAGATTCGTAACGCAATACAACTGATTCGTAACTCTGTATTAAGGTGCGAATAAACGACTAGATGAAGCACAGAACAGAACAGAACAGAGCAGGAATGATCTTCTCAACAACATACACACTCACACAATACGCTTACAATCCCCAAAACGGGGCTCACTCAAAAAATACACTGCAATTCCCAAAAATGGGGCGAACAATCTGGCAATTCCAGAAAAGACGTCTCTCCCGCCTCTCGAGCGTCTCTTTTCCATTGCTTTACATAAGCTTTTACAAGAATGCACGTAACAGTTTTTTCGCACGTGTTTACAAAGATTTTGTTATACCTGTCCCAATCCGGCGGCCTTCTAACAGATGGTAGGGAGGTAATTGGCCAACTCTGCTCGGTGGCAGGTGTGTTGGCGATGGCAGAGATGATCTGGGCAAAGAAGGGGTGGGATTCCACTGAATGCCAAGGCAGTTCAGCGAAATTGGATTGCCCACGGATGCACAGAACTCTCCTACGTCGGCAGGGAGTCCATCACAGAAAGTGGCATAGTTAGCCAAAGCTTCCATGGCGCAAATAGAGAAAGCAATCACAAGTACACAGAACACATGGTACGCACAATGACACAAATCACACAAACACAATAGCGATTTTCTGCAAAACAGAAAAGGTTAAGTAGATGAGGTGTAGTGGAGAACAATCAAGAATGACTAATCATCGTGCGACGTTGAGATGATAACTTTTGAACTTCAGTGTGCATGTATGAGTAGCTTGAAAGGGCAAGGTGGTTGTGGACATAATTAGGTATCAAAATGCCGATATTTATAGACTTATTGTATTAAGAACGCAAAAAAGAAAACTAAAGAAAATAAAAGAAAAGATAACGCCAAAAGACACGGCCAACCGCGAAACGTTTCAGTGTGGATTAGATGCTTGTTGATACGGCCGCAGCTTTGATCCATTTATCACCTTTGGAAGAGGAATTCCGATCAAAGTGGTCAACCGAAAAGTTGCTGGGCCCACTTGTTCAGCAATCCGGTAAGGACCGAACCATCGTAACTTGAATTTGCCAGCAGGGCGATTCGACTTTGCATTGTAAAAGAGTACAAGTTGTCCCACCAAAAAAATTGGAGTCTTTAGATATCGATCATGTGTTCGAGCTTGTCTTAGCTGTACTTCCTGAATAGTCAAAAAACTGTGCCATCGACACTCGTCTAATTCTCTGAGTGTATCCAACCGAAATCACAGAGATTCTTCAGGTAGTAGTTTTTGAGTGATTGCTACTCGTAAACTTGGCACAACTATCTCCATCGGTGCTATGGCTTCCAATCCATAAGCTAGTTTACAAGGGGTTAATCATGTTGCTACCTTGTATGTCGTCCGGTATGCCCATAATACTACAGGTAACAGTTGATCCCATCTTTCCGGTGCGTCCAGAATCAATTTTCGAAGCATATTCAACAAAGTCTTTTTTGTACTTTCAGCCAAACCATTAGCACGAGGATAATAAGGAGAACTAAATTTGTGCGTGACTTGGAACAAATGCGTGAGTACTTTTATTAAATTGTTGACAAAATGAGTTCCTTGATCTGTAACAAGTTCCAGCGGTAAGCCAAAACGTGGAAAGACATCTCTCAGTAGACACTTCGCTACGGCAACAGCTGTGGCAGACCGTAAAGCCCAGGCTTCTGCCCATCTCGTAGCATAATCTGTAAATGTCAAAATATAATGATTGTTACTGAGGATTGCTGGTGGTGTAATAGGGCCAATGAAATCTAAACCCCACTTCTGAAAAGGTTCCAATGGCAGGATAGGTTGTAGAGGGAAATAATGGCGTGGTAAAGGTTGTCCAGTCCTCTGACAATTATCACATTTTTTGACAAACTGCAATACATCCCTATACATAGTAGGCCACCAAAGACCACTCTACAGAATTTTCTGGTGTGTTAAGTCTGCAGCAAAATGGCCATCGGAGGGAATTGAGTGAGCCAAATTAATGACTGAGTTAACTTCATGTGGTGGAATACAACGAAGTAAAACTCCAGTGTGATCCATATAGTATATTTCCCCAGCAATCAACCAAAATCAGCCACTGAAAACTGAAATTTTCCTTCGTATTGCAGGAGAAGTCTGAGGGAGAAGGCATCCATCAGTGAGGAAGGTCAAAATCTGATCATAATATGTAGATGGCACAGGTGGGTCTGCAATTTCATCATTAGTCGGTTCAGAAACATAAATTGCTGGTGTTGTGTCATCTACACCGACCGGAGCTTCACCGGAATCTAAGCGAGAAAGTAAATCTGCTAAGGCATGTGAACTGCTTGGCCGATGAATAACTTTGTAGTCAAACTCTTGTAAAAGCAGAACCCATCGTGCTAATCGACCACCTAGATGCTGCTGCCGAACTAGATAGACAAGTGCAGCATGATCTATATGAAAAGTAAATTTACGGCCAAGTAAATAATGCCTGAATTTCTTGACAGAATATACTAGACCTAGACATTATCTTTCTATTACAGAGTAATTCTTTTCAGCAGGGGCCAATCTTTGACTTGCATAGTACATTGGTCTGAACCACTTATCGTTTTGTTGCATTAGAATGCTCCATATTGCTATATCTGAAGCATCAACAAATACATGAAATGGGCGATCCCAGTCAGGAGGTTGTAAGATTGGAACCTGTGTTAGTAATCCATTTAGACGATCAAAAGCAATTTGATAGTCCGGGGTCCACTCAAATTGTCGAGGAGTCTTGGTTATGAGTTGGTTCAGTGGTATTGCCAAATGAGCAAGCCACCGTAAGTGTCGGCCATGCCATCTTACTTGGCCCATGAAGCACATTACTTCCTTCTTCGTCATCTGACAACCCATCTAGCATATGGACTAGTTCTGCAAAATAGGGTCTAGCATGCAACTCGCAAGGTTGTATAGCATCGAATTTTACAACGTATTTACGATTATTATCTTTGAAAGTGAGTTCCTGTGCAGACCAATCTTGTATCACCTTAGCGTGCTTCAACCAAGACGGTCAAAAAGGAGATTATAATCAAGGGTGGATTCCGGTAATTCTAGTACGACAAAGGTCATTTTAAATGTTGTACCTTGTAAAGTTATTGGTACATTTCGCACATGTCCTACTGGATGAACTCTTGATTGGTCGGCCATTATGACAAAAAACTGAACTGGTTCAATTTCGGTCCACCTTGACTTTTTACACAGTGCAGCAGTAGCAATGTTGACACCAGATCCTCCATCAATTAGTACCTCTGTGATTTTATGATTTTTATACCATACCGTAATTAAAGGAACTGAATAATTGACCGTAGAATCAGGTTCCGGTTGCACTGTCATTGTTGCTGGAATGCAAGAAGGCATAGGACTGAACTGTTGTTGGAATTGTTGTCGAACTCCCGGTACTAGTGCAAGTAATTGGCCCAGAGGAAGAGTGATGGATGCTTTAGATAAAATTTCCTAGGCCCTTTGTGATTGAATTGTATTTTCCACAGATTCTGAAGATGATGCGCCTGCTGAAGATGATGTGCCTGCTGCTGAATTAGAATCCTGTTTTTGTGTTCCTTCATCGGTTAGCTGAGCCTGGGTCACCGGAATAGGATCTGGAAACATTGGAGGTTCGGTGGTGGTCCATTGAATGGCCTTATCATACATCCTTTGTTGTTCACGTATGCCTAGTTCAAATACTTCTTCTGCGGGTTGCAGTTGCTTACCGGATCGGGTCTGAATTATTGCAGCTTGCGTTTCTACTGGTGTTATTTGTACCATATTAGTCATTGGGTTTTGACATTCTTTCTTCCTCTGATCATACTCAGCTGCATCCTTACAAAATCTTCTAATGTGGCCAAATTCACCACAAAAATGACAGTGCAGTGGTGGCAAATTGGGATTTTCCGGTGTTGGTCCGGCCTACCAACGGTTTGCATTGTAGTTGTTATTTCTCTGTCCTTGGTAATTTCGATAGCCTTGTTGCTGATTGTTTCTCATTTGAGGTTGTACATAGTGATTGGATGGCTATCCTGGTTCCCGTATAATAGCATTGACAGTTGCTGGTCCCTGTACTTTGGCGTTATATGCGCAGTTGTCGGTGGTGTGTCCGGTAGTGTTGCAGATAGCACAAAACAACTGATTAAGTGCACAAGTGGCACTAGTATGGCCTGAATTCTTTCATGTGGTGCAGTACATCTGTCTGGTCGGGTCTTCGACGACATTTCTATTTGCTTTTAACCACTCCAGATCTTTTGTAAATCCGCCAACCTTGTTTTCAAGTTGCAAAGCCATTGCGATCACGGCATCTAGCATCATAGCTCCTACACAGCGTATGATCATAATCTGTTTAAGTTGTGGAGTCAAACCATTGATAAACCATTGAGTAATAACGTCATCGGGCAGGTTGGCATGTGCTGGTGGCAATTGCCACAAATGGGTTCTGAATAGAGTGGCATATTCCTGCATTGTTTGATTTATCTTTTGTCTATTGTTTTGCAAGTAGTTGAAAATTTCAGTTGGATTCTTCTTTAGCCTAAATCTTTGCAGAAATGCATCCCTTACCGCTTCATAGGTGCTGAAATGGTTAATATCATATTCTGTAAGCCATCAAGCTACTTCATTAACCAGTGTAGATTGGAAGACAATAGCTTTATACGCCGGATCAGGTGGATGATTGAGCACCGCGTAACTTATCTCAAATGTGCGTACATGAGCATCTGGGTCATCACCTAGAAATCCATCAAATTTAGTGTACGTTACTCTTGTTGGAGTCGGCCTGGGAGGGCATAGTTGTTGTTGTTGCTGATGCTGCTGCTGTTGTTGTTGTTGTTGTTGTTGTTGTTGCCCATTCATCGTGCTGATGGTTGTATTGTGATTATCTTCTGTATCCCAAGGCTGAGTATCTGGACCATCGGAATCTGTATCGTCAGCCGGTGCACTTTCCAGGTCGATAATCTTATTTAGTATGTTTCGAATCTCAACTTCGAACAAGCTACCTTCCTGCTTGATGTCAAATGTAGGAAGGCTTACTCCCAATAGCGGTGACTGGGCTGAAGATTCACCAAAAAATGGTAAACCATCACCGGAAAACTTCGATCTTTCAGCAACTGTTACCGAAATATCACCGGAATGTGTCGATTTTTCACCAATATAGGGTGCTTTTTCTCCCTTACTGATTTCTTTGGCTAAAGCGTTTCTATTCGTAAACAAATTGGAATCTTTACCCAATGTCGTTAAACTAACCTCAGGCTGCGTCCTGGTAGATTCTGGAGTTACTATCTCTTCGACAGACTGGGCCGAAATCGTACCGGAATCTACCAGAGATGTAGTACGTTCCACCGGAATATGACCGGAATCACTACTAACGTTCTTTACTTTCTTGTCAACTGGTTTGGACCTTCTTGCGCTTCTACCTCCTGGAGGCGTCCTTAGCAGGTTAGGTACCCAAGGCTGTCTGTTCTTTGGATACGTTTCACCGGATCGAGTAACCGGCATGTATCATCTTTTGGTACTAATCGCGTACTAGTAATGTCGATTTACAATCTACAGTCATGCTTCCGCAACTGGTTTGCAACAATCTGATCTGTTGCCACTTTCCCAAAGATGGCGCCAGTGTTAAACGCTTAAAATGCGAGACTAACTGTCAGTAGCACATTTAAACGATTATTGGGTTCTTGGGAATGGAAGGGGTCTGTAAAGACAGAGGCCCTATACTTGTTTCCCAAAAAATTACTTCACACCACCATATACCAATATTCAAGACTTTATCAAGAATTGGTACAACCTTCTCAATCGTACCGTTCGTTGTTCTAACCCTTCCAGCTGCTATCGAATACACTGTACGAGACTACTAATATCATGGTACCGCGTTACCACAGAACCCTTTTCTGAGTACACACTACTGTAACATTAGGGACAATAACAGCAGTTCAATATTCACCGAATAGGTACTCACAATCAGACAAACAGGAGACACAGAAGAACTCAACAACTCAGATACACAGCGCTTGAAAGACTAACACACACTGGAGATAATCCTTAACGTAGCCTAATCTCATCGTACAAGTACCGCTTTCAGTATTAAGGTCAATACAATCCTACACAGCGTTAAGAACACTACCATAACTTCACAGACATCACCAACAACTGACAACACACTCCTAGAAAGAGTGACACCACAATATATGTAATTAATAGGACAATCGCTACAGAGACTCGCAGAACAACTTTCTCAGACCACAGTCCGATGATCTACTGGAATGTCAATAAACCTCACAACCGCAACAGAGATCGATAGACCACAGACACAGATTGATAAGGGGTGAACAAATTACTCAGAAAACTCCGAACACTTGGAATTAGACAAAATAACACTACAGTAGCGCTCCGTTCAATCACCCAGACGGACAGTCTAGTGATCTCTCGAACGTCCCAAAGTGTCTTTTTTCATTGCTTATAAAGATTACAAATGTCTTGGTAACCATCTTTTCGTGCGTGCGAAACAAGATTTAGTTATAGAGTTGCCAATCCGGCGGCCGACTAACACACTCATTGGACAACTACTTACTCAAGAGGCAAAGCTTATCAAAAATGGAGAAAGCTCTAAAGGTAATCAATCTTCAGCTTTATACACTGATAAAAGCAAGTCCAAAGATAACAAAGGAAAGGCAAATAAAGTGGATGATGAAGCAAGAACATATCAAGCTAACTATGCAGGTAGAGGAAGACATGGCAGAGGTAGATGAAGAGGAGGTAGACAAGGCAGGGGGAGATCCCAAGACTCCAACCCATGTTCTATTTGTGAAATAACTAATCATACGACTGAAAATTGCTTTAGGAATTCCAAGAATCAAAGAGGCAGAGGATACTATAGAGGAAATGGCTACTCAAGAGGAAGGTTCAACAACTACCATGGCAATTACAACAACTACAATCATTCAAACTATCAAGGAGGCTACAAAGGAAGGAGAGACTACAATAACTACACAGAAGACTCAAACAAAGAGGATTCATTATTGATCATGAACATGGCTATGCCACAAGGTAAATCTGATGAGCATGTTTTCTACATAGATTCAGGTTGTTCAAATCATGTGGCAGGAAATGTGGCACTCCTATCAGATTTAGAAGATCCAAGGAATAAGCATGAGGTACAAATAGGAGATGATACAAAACATCCTGTGGAGAAAATAGGCAATGTCAAAGCACCTGATGGAAACATCAACCTACTCAGTAAGGTACTCTATGTCCCTACCATTACAAAGAATTTGATAAGTGTTGGGCAGATAGTAGAGAAAGGGTTGCAAGTCAAGTTCACAAAAGCAGGAGCATTTGTTGAAGATCCAAGTCAAGGATTTAGAAAAATTGCAAAAGGTGAAAAGACAGGTAGATTGTTCACATTTGAATTACAGGACACTAGAAACATTGCTCTCTTTAATTATGGTAGTCAGACACTCACAGAATTGGAAGTATGGCACAAAAGGTTAGCACATATTCGTGAAAGGTCATTAAAGCAAATCTGCAGGGACCAAAGTGTACTTGGACTCCCTAATTTGTCAAAACAACATATGATTTATAAGACTAGTGCATGTCAATTTGGAAAGTCTCACAGGTTACCATTCATGAAGAAAGGTTATATGCATGGAGATCTCTTGGAGTTGGTTCATACAGATGTATGGGGACCTAGCAAGGAAGCTTCAATATCTGGATCAAGGTATTATGTCTCCTTTATTGATGATTGCAGCAGATGGACTATCCTATTCTTTATGAAACACAAAGATGAAGTTTTTTCATGTTTCAAAAGATAGTTGGCTCTTGTGGAGAATCAAACAGGTAAATCACTAAAAAGGCTAAGGTCAGATGGAGGGGGAGAATACTTCTCCCATGATTTTGATTCTTTTCTTCAAGAAAGAGGAATCAAAAGAGAGGTAACTACAAGGTACACTCCTGAGCAAAATGGAGTGGCAGAAAGGAGGAATAGGACAATTGTTGAAGCTGCAAGGTCTATGTTAAATGAAAAGCATTTGCCTAATTATCTATGGGTTGAGGCTGTATCTACAGCCACTTACTTGGTTAACAGGTTGCCTTCAAAATCCCTTGATGGGATGACTCCATGTGAGGCTTGGAATGGAAGAAGACCAAGCTTAGATCATTGTAAAATTTTTGGATATATTGCTTTTGCTCATGTTCCTTCACAGGTTAGAGGCAAGATGGATCCAAAGGCAGAAAGGTGTGTATTTATTGGATATGACAACAATCAAAAGGACTACAGGTTATACAACCCTACCAACAAAGGATTCTTGGTAAGCAGATATGTAGTTTTTTATGAGAACAATGCATGGTATGAAGATTCATGCAGGAAGGTCAATTTACCATACAATCTTGAAGAAGATTTTCCAAAGCTTGGTAGAGAACAACTAAAGATTGAAGAACAAGACACCTCAGAGGATGATGAAGAATCTCAGATGGAAAAGATCAAAGCATGGAAGTCTAAAGGTAAAGCAAAATTGCACGAACTTGGACATGAGGCAGAATCATCACATCATGGCCTAAGAAGATCTATGAGAGAAAAGAAAAAACTAGAAAGGTATGGGTTTGACACCTCATTAGTAACTAAACATTCTATCTACATAACACAGGACATAAACCTAGAGGAGCCATCATCCTTTGAAGAGGCCAAAGCAAAATCAGAATGGAAGCATGCAATGAAGGAAGAGATTGAAGCACTTGAGGAAAACAACACTTGGGATTTGGTGCCCAAGACTTCATTCGTGAAGGTAATAGGCTCAAGATGGGTCTAAAAGCTCAAGAAGAATTATGATGGTTCAATTAACAGGTATAAGGCAAGGCTTGTAGCAAAAGGCTTTGCACAAACTCAGGGAATTGATTATGAGGAGACCTTCTCTCCTGTGGCAAAGATGCCTACTATTAGGGTTTTGCTTAGTATTGCCTCTTCCAAGAATTGGAAGATACTTCAACTAGATGTAAAGAATGCATTCTTGAATGGTTGGATAACAAAAGAGGTATATATGGCACAACAACCTGGTTTTGAGAATCAAGTTTATCTTGATTATGTGTGTAAACTTAACAAAGCATTGTATGGTCTCAAGCAAGCTTCAAGAGCTTGGAATTTCAGACTTGTTTCATTCTTGCAGGCAAAGGCTTTCAACCAAGCAAGGCAGATCCTTCACTCTTTATCAAAAAGAGTGATTCTGAGATCATCTACTTATGTGTATATGTAGATGATATTATATTGACAGGAAATCATGCAGATGGTATGAAGAAGATCAAAGATCATATGAGAGAAGAGTTCAAGATAAGTGATTTGGGTTCACTTACCTACTTCCTAGGTTTGGAAGATGTCCACAAAGATCATGGTTTGTTTCTCACTCAAAGAAAGTACATTAAGGACATGTTGGCAAAATTCAAGATGCAAGATTGTAAGATTGCAGGTACTCCAATGGAGGTCAATCACAAATTGAGCTCACATGAAGGTGAACTCATAGAGGACATCACATCATATCAAAGTCTAGTGGGTAGTCTCAACTATGCCACATTGACAAGAGTAGATATATGTTACAATGTGAGTGTGCTAAGTCAATTTATGTACACACCAAGGAAACCACATATGGATGCTACCAAAAGGATTCTCAAGTATCTCAAAGGAACCATAAATGAAGGACTTTATTATCCTTATGTATCTAATTTAGGTTTGAAGCTATTTTCTGATGTAGATTGGGCTGGCTCCAAAGATGATAGAAGGAGCACATCAGGTTATCTTACCTTTGCAAGTTCAAAGCTTATTTCATGGTCATCCAAGAAGCAACCCACAGTTGCTCTCTCTTCTACTGAAGCTGAGTATAGAGGTCTTGCCATAGCTACTCAGGAAGCTATGTGGATGAAGACATTATTCAAAGATCTTGGATTGGAGTTTGGAACTCCAACTATTTTTGGTGACAATATGAGTTCTATTCACTTAGTTGCTAATCCTATTTTTCATGCAAGGACTAAACATATTGAAGTTCATTATCACTATGTAAGAGAGAAGGTTCTAAGCAAAGAGATTCAAATATCATATGTGTCCACTCATCAACAATGTGCAGATATTCTAACCAAAGCATTGGATGGTACAAAGCTTTGCAAATTCAAGGCTATGATAGGTTTGCAGGTAATCTTGGAAGATTGAAGACCTCAAGCATACTTGGCTTGAGGGGGAGTTGTTGGAGCAAGTCTATCACAAGCCTAAGTATTGGCTTGAGTCTCACAAAGTCTTAGAAGAAGCTTTAAAAAGAAGACTATGTAAAGTTCACTTATGAACTACCTCTTGTAATTTTTTGAAGAGTTTACTTAATGTAAAAGTAAGAGAATCTTAAGAGGTTGAGTCCACATGATCAAAAAGGGAAAGAGGAGCCACAAATTTGTGATTTGTGGTAGGTAGAGAATCAAATCAATCATTGATTGATTGGAGAGTGATTGAGGGAAGTTAGCCTCCCAAACTCAACTATAAATAGATGGCAGTTTTAGTCATGGTTAGAGAGACCTATGTGAAGAACTCCAAGAGCTGAGCTTTATGCCATATCAAGGTGTGATTAAAAGGCACACATATGTATTAGTAAGTTCGTTGTATTGTACAAGCAATATAATTTCATTTTCATGATTATTTGGGTTCATATTTCCATGTTCTTGTGAAGTGTACTACTCACTACCGTTACTCTCAGTTTTCTCAATCAGATTGCAGAGATGTTTTCTCTTAGCTTGGTGGATCCTTTTTAGTGATTTAACTTGGTAAAGTTAGCTCTATAAGTCTACTATATGCTCACAAATTTTCATGTTGTTTGAATGTTGCAATCTTCAGTTATGTTCATTTGAAGTCAATAGGGTATGTTCATCTTCACTTCTCTGTCAGGTACCCGACTTTTTCACTCATCTTGTCAGAGCCATTTCGCAGTGGTTACTTATCCAAATTCAATGATTTAAAGTTTGTTACATTCCAGTTACTGTCTAGTATGACCATACAAATTTTCATAATCATTAGATTCCTATATTCTAAGTTATAATCATTTTTCTGCTCACTGGTCTCAAACTATAGCAGCCCGTGAAAATCGAGATGATATCATGTCTTGTTAAAACTCATTCTCAGTGTGTGGTTTATTATTTTTGATGAGATTACTCTTGAAAGTTAGCTCTTTAAGTTAAATAGACGTCCCCAAGAGGAATTAAGCTAATTGCTTCTGTGCTCAGAGAATTATGCAAAACAGTGGACAGGTGTATGAACCAAAATAGCAAGTTTTTCACCTCTGAGCTAACTCCAACTTATCTGTTTTGATCTATCTTTTTGAGAGTGATCTTCCAAGGTACATAGGGTGTCTAAAACATCCATTGGCAAGCTAAGAGGGCCCACCCATATACTCCTGGAGTTCATTTGGCTGGCGTAGATCAAGGATTTTGCAACACCTCTTCATCTTCAAGCACATACCTATCCATCTCTTCACAGTGGTATCAGAGCAAGGTTGGACAACATGGCAGATGGATTTTCTTCATCAATTGACAAATTGGATAGAGGTAATTACTCAGATTGGTCATTAAGAATGGAAGCTTATCTCCAAGGTAGAAGTTTATATGGTTATGTGGCTGGAGATGAAGTTATGCCAAGTTTCAGGAACAAAAGTCAACCAACACAAGAAGAGCAAGAAAGATTGAGCACATGGTGCTCCAAGGATGCACTTGCAAGGTCTTATCTCCTCAACTCTACCTCAGATTTTTTGTTGCCTCACATTAGAAGTTGTAAGAAATCTGAGGAAGTGTGGGATGCACTTGAAGCCTTTTTCTCTTCAAGTACCAAAGCTAGGAAGCATCAACTATGGCTGGATTTCACAACTCTCAAGAAGGCTCCCAAACAAAATGTGAATGATTTTGTCACAAAGCTCAAGGACATAGCAGATCAGTTGGGAAGCATTAGAGAGGTAATAGATGAAGAGAAAATTGTAAGGCAGGTCATCAATGGCTTGAAGGCAGATGACAAGTGGGAAGCATTCACCACAGCTATGGATTTGTACATGGACATGCATGTACCTGATTTCAATACACTCATTGGACAACTACTTACTCAAGAGGCAAAGCTTATCAAAAATGGAGAAAGCTCTAAAGGTAATCAATCTTCAGCTTTATACACTGATAAAAGGAAGTCCAAAGATAACAAAGGAAAGGCAAAGAAAGTGGATGATGAAGCAGGTACCTATCAAACTAACTATGGAGGTAGAGGAAGACATGGCAGAGGTAGAGGAAGAGGAGGTAGACAAGGCAGGGGGAGATCCCTCCAACCCATGTTCTATTTGTGGATTAACTAATCATACAACTGAAAATTGCTTTAGGAATTCCAGGAATCAAAGAGGTAGAGGATACTATAGAGGAAATGGCTACTCAAGAGGAAGGTTCAACAACTACCATGGCAATTACAACAACTACAATCATTTTATTGAATGAAGCTTGATCATAAAGTGGTGGTATTGATAATGCCTTTGTATCTTCTAATGAAAAAGTAAATCCTTTTAGGTCTGAGACATGAATATCCTGTTGATCTTCCTGTTCTTCATTACTCCATAAAAGCATTAAAAACCTTTTGTCATTTTCTGTCAACTTAAGCTTCATTTTTTCAAAATCCAAAATTAGTTTACCTTGCTTTAGCCATGGTTGTCCCAAAATCAATTTCTCAGTCATCATGTGATCTGGCTATTCTTCACAATCTATCGTCATATGTTCTTTATTGAACTTAATTTCAATAGAAGGTGAAGACATGCTTTGTATTATCCGCCCTTCTAAGGTTTTGATAAATGTATTGATTTCACTCCTTTTTAGGTTAAACTTATCCAACAAAGGTGAATTGATCAAATTTACTTGTGCACCTGAATATATCAAAACTTTGATTATTTCATCTTCAAAATTCAATGTTATAACAGGCAAATGTTCTCTTGCTCTTTGAGATGTTTCACACAAAAGGACTTCTCTAAAATCTTTGGTTTGTTTTATCCTTTCCTTTGCCTCCTGTTGAGCCTCCTTCCTAATGTTTTCCTCTTCTTTTTTCCTATTTTGAGCTTGATGTATTCTTCTCCATTTAGAAACAGTTAATGGTAGATCATACCTTTTTACTCTACATCCGCTTATGAAATTTGGCATGATTTCTCCATCTATATTAGCTAGTTGGATAGCTCCACTGTTACTTATTTGATGGATGATATAAGGCACAAGTCCTTTTTTCTGAATTTTTTTTTGATATTCTTTTACTGTGTATGCCAAAACTAGATCTCCTTCTTGTAGATCTTTGTCTTTAATGTGAACATCATGATAAGATTTTTTCCGTTTCTTGTCTGCATATATGCTCATGATTGCTTGAAGTCTAGAAGCTCCCAGTTTTTCCAATTCCACCACTCTCTTAGATAACTCATGTCCAGTGGGGCTGACTTTCTATGACTGATTATAAAATATTCAGTTATGTTCTCTATGATTTGGTTCAGAAAATGAGTTCCCCTATCACATACTAATTCAATTGGTAATCCAAATCTGGTAATGATACTTTCATAAAGAAACCTAGCAATGGTTTGAGCATCATTCCTTTTTGTAGCCTTGGCCTCTGCCCATTTAGTCAGGTAATCTATGGCTACTAGTATCTATTTAGTAGGGGACTATTTTGCTCGAGGATGTATGGGTCCAATGAGATCCAGCCCCCATTTACTAAATGCTCTTGCTGAAATCAGTGGCACTAGTGGCACATTGTCTCTTTTATTTGTTTGACTCACTCTCTGACAAATGTCACATCTTTTCACATATGTTCTTGCATCAGGAAATGGAGTTGGCCACCAATAGCTAGAGTATAATATGAGTTTAGCAGTTCTATCACTTGAAAAATGTCCTCCTGCCACTCAAGAATGTGCTATTTCTAACATTTCCACATATTTATCTTCAGGAACACAGATTCTTAAATATCCATCCATTCCTTTCTTGTACAATTGATCTCCTATCAATTGATACTCTTAAGAAATCATCTGTAGACTCTTTGAGTCTGCACTATCTCTTTCTGGCTTTCCTTTCTTATTTCTTTTCAATTCCTCAACTATGTGTGCACTCCAATCTGGATTTTTCTGAAACCAGTATAGGGTTATAACTTCTAAATCTCTGAAGGATTGGCATTTCCAACAGTTGGAAATATACTTTTTTACATCTTGAATCTTATTAGGCTAATGTACTCCCATCCTATTGAGATTACTCAGGGTGACTATCATGGAAGCATGAGTACAAGAGTTCCAATAGTGAGCTCTCCTCAGATATTCCTGCTACTCCTCTTCTGGAATACAATATTCCAATATGCCTATATGATTGAGATGATACAAATGACCAGCCATCAGCATGAAATTTCTACTTTGTAATACCATATGTGTGTTGTTTCCAATTGTTCTGCAGGGTCCCATGGTTAGCAAAGGTACTAAAGTCATGGCCCATTCAGGAATACTTTCTACTTTGAACAAATATGTATCTGGCAAGTCATCATCTAAGGGTGAACTTGACTCTCTGGCCTGGATTCTGGACAAATGGTCTGCTCTCAAATGCATCTTTCCTTGTCTGACCACTACCTCAAACTCAAACTCCATTAGTAGAAGAAACCACCTGACTACTCTACTAGTGTGACAAGGTTTGTTCACTAGGTAGAGTAGAGCTTGGTGATCCACAAAAAATTTAAATTTGTTGGCCAATAGGTAATGTCTATATTTTTTTACAGCAAATATCATTCCCAACCCTTCCCTTTCAGTGGTTGTGTAATTTTTCTCTACTGAATTCAGTTTCCTACTAGCATAAGCAATTGAAAAATCTAATTTGCTCCCTTCTATTGGTTGTGCTAACACACATCCCAAAGCATAGTTTGAAGCATCCACATGGACATGAAAAATTTTATCCCATTGTGGGGTTTTTAGAATTGGTGTTGTCACCGGACAAGTTTTTAGAGTCTCAAAAGCTTGGTCACACTCTTTGGTCCACTCAAATTTTGTGATTAAGGCATACAAAGGTTTTGCAATGTTAGCAAACTTGTAACAAATTTTCAATAATACCCGCAATGTCCCATGAAAGTTTGAAGCTCCTTAATATACGTTGGCTTTGGAAGTTCCACTATGGCCTTAATTTTCCTTTCATCAGTTGAAATTCCATTTTTGGAGACTATGTGACCTAACATTCTCCCTTGTCTTACAAAGAACACACACTTCTCGGGATTTAAACATACCCTGTATGTTCTGCATTTCTTGAATACATTTTCTAAATCTTCCAAATGATCATATCTTTTTAATGAAAAAGTACAAAGATCATCCACATAAATTTCCATTATATTCCTCAGGAATTCTTTGAAGATATGACACATCAATCTTTGAAAAGTTGTTGTGGCATTAGTTAACCCAAAGGGCATAACCCTAAAAGCATAAATTCCCCATTCTGTGGAAAAGGCAGTTTTATGTTGGTCTTCCAAAGCTATGGGTACCTGATTGTATCCTGAAAATCCATCCAAAAAACTATAAACCTCCTTTGGTGCAACTCTTTCCAAAAGATGGTTTGTTATAGGTAATGGATAGCTTTCCTTTATAGTTGCAGCATTCACTTTTTTCAAGTTAATGCATACCCTGAGTTTTCCATTCTTTTTTGGTACTACAACTATAGGAGATATCCATTCTGTATACTCAATCTCATAGATAAAATTGCCAGCCAAAAACTTGTCAATTTCTTCCTTTATTTTAGCAGAGTATTTATCATTGAATGTGTAGTGTCTTTGTTTACTAGGCTTTGCATCAGGTGTAATAGGAATCTTATGCTCACAGATTTTAGGATCAATTCCTTTCAAATCCTTGTAACTATAAGCAAACACATCCCTATAGTTTCTGGCCAAATTTCTTAATGCCTCCTCCTCTTGATTTGTCATGTCATCAGCTATTACAATATGTCTTTCTTCCCACTCTTCCTGGGTGATCATTAACTTCTTAGTTTGTTCTTGATTGTCATATGCCTCCCCTCTTTTCTTTTCTCTTTTTGGTTTCATTTTTAGAAGTAGTCTATCTTCTCCTTATCATTTGAGGAGTTAGTCTCTGTTTTGTTGCAGGAAGATCAGCCCAGACAGAACAGGTCCATTATGCGTGTTGCAGATCAAGCTTTCCTGGCTAGTCAGAAGGGTAAAGGAAAATGGAGCTCTTCTACTAGTAAGCAGAAATCTGCAAATGCTGCACATTCGAAGAACCAAGATAAAGATGAGAAGAAATCAGAAAAGCAGAAATTGTTTTGCAAGTATTGTAAAGGGAATGATCATATCATAAAGAACTGTCTTAAACTGGCTGCAAAAGAGGCAAAGAAAAAGGAGGCTGGAATGGTTGTTGCAGAAGCCTCTACACCAAAAATAGAGTCTGCTAATCTTGTGCAAGAAGAAGAATGGGCGTTTACTACTGTTTGCAGTTTTGACCCATCTTCTCATGAGCAGTGCATGTCTGCAGTGGACTCAGATGTTTGGTACTTTGACAGTGGGGCGACCAAACATATTACCTCACAGCGCAGTTTCTTCTCTTCACTCGAGCCTACCCCTACAGGGAATACTCTCACATGCGCCAACAACTCCTCTTATCTTGTTATTGGAGTAAGATCATTCTCACTACTGTTGATGATAGTTCTTTCACCTTGTCAGATGCTTTATTTATGCCAGGGATCAAGAAGAATCTGTTATCAGTTTCTGCATTAGCCAAGATTGGCTTGGGTGTGAAATTCGTCAACGACAGGTGTACAGTTCATGATCTATCAAATGACGATGTGATTATTGTTTCTGGCATTTTGTGTGGTGGGTTGTATAAGCTCATAGACTATGAAAGACCTGTGAATGATTCGGCATGTGCAGTTCATGATTCTCAGGCTATGTCAGATGCAAAGCTTTGGCATGCACGCTTTGGTCATCTGAATTTTGCTAGTTTGCTACGCCTGCAGAAATCTGATATGGTGTCTTCTTTGCCCAAGCTTGAGGCACCTGGAAAACATGTATGTGAAGGCTGTATTTTGGGCAAAATGCAGCGTTCCTCCTTTCCAAAAGATGGTTCAGTTCGGGCTATGCAGAAATTGCAGCTTGTACATAGTGATGTTTGTGGTCCTATGCAGACACCCTCTTTTGGGAATTACCTTTACTTCGTGACTTTCATTGATGATTTTTCCAGGCATGCATGGGTATATCCACTCAAAGCAAAGTCCGAAGGATTCATGTGCTTTAAACAGTTTTTGGTTCTGGCTGAAAATATGTCAGCATGTAAAATGGGCACCCTTCGTTCTGATCGAGGGGGGGAATATATGTCTTCTGATTTTAATGCATTTCTGGCTGAACGTGGGATAAAACATCAGTGTATAGTGTCGTATACACCTCAACAGAATGGAGTTGCTGAACAAAAGAACAGGTCACTCATGGAGATGGCGAGGTGCATGGTCAAGAGTCAGGCTTTACCACATAGTTTCTGGCTTGAGGCTGTCATGTGTGCAGCATATGTACTGAACAGGTGTCCCACTAAAGCGCTGCAGTTTATCACTCCATATGAGGCTTGGCATGACCGCAAGCCATCTGTTGCTCATCTGCGTGTTTTTGGTTGTTTGGCATATGCATTAGTGTCTGAACAACATCGCAGAAAATTGGATGATAAGGCAGTAAAATGTATTTTTGTTGGGTATAATTCTGAAAGTAAAGGTCATCGTCTATATCATCCACAGACTAAACACATTCTGGTTAGCCGTGATGTTGTCTTTGTGGAAGATGCTATTCAACCATTGCTTTCATGT